>JAYJME010002996.1:0-12758 GCA_036873775.1 Costaria costata | reverse complement strand
AGGGTTAGCCGTCCCTGGAGGATGCCTCTACACCCCCCCTCCCCCGCCGCTCCCCGTGTCGGTCAGGGGGGCCACTCATTGAGACGGAAACGCCGAGGGCTGCCGCACGGGCGCGGCATGGCGCGTACGCGGTGCCGCTGGCGGTCCGGTGGCGCAACGTAAGGCGGGTTCCCCGCGGGGGATACTGAAATGGTTACAGTCGTAAATTTCGAACGATGAGACCCATGCCACGACAGAGGGGCACCCGTTTTTCGTGAAGCTGTTCACTTTAGGAGCTCCGTATCGCACCCGGAAACCGCTTTCGAGTAAACTGGAAGGGCAGTCCGATGGAAAAACCCATTGACTAGGCATTAAAACAAATCATATTGCTAAACATAAATGGCATTCCAACGATTTTGAGTTAAGGAGCCCCGTCGTTTAGAAACAAAAAAAGCCAAAAAGTGCAACCTCTATCGGTGCACGCGTCATGACGTCTCCACAACCTCGGGGAACCAGTTATCCAACTTGGTAGGCTTGCCATATACAAGTACCTAGCAATATGCCAACATAATGTCCTGCTGCATTTAGGAAACTAGGTACGACACACGTACCGGTCTCCTCATAAATCTTGAAAAGTAAGTTAACACTAGCCCAAATCACTAACCTTGTTTTTCCAACCACCAGTATATACTTAGCCCATGGAAAAGCCACGAACGCCCCATCCGTTAGAATCGAAGACCCAGATCTGCTCAAATCCCCGCTCAAAGCTTTATTAACAACGATAGTACCCAGCCAAACAGTGTACCCTAAAAACAGATTGCTCATCTGCCAGGCACCAACAGCATCATCATATTGTTGTGTTGCTGATGTTGGTCATACTACTGATACAATCTGCAAAGTGGTTTCTGTTAACTGTGAACACCAAATCGTTTTGCACTAGGGCATGTCTGCGAGTAAGATAAAGTCATAAACAATACGGCCCTCGAGATTCTTCACGGACAGACACTGCTTGTATCATTATAGCGAAGAACAGCAAATAAACCGGAAAAATATTAAAAATAGCAAACAAAAAACAGTCCAAGCAGAAACCGAATTCAAGCGATTACATACGACACCTGAAAGAAAGAGGCCTAGGGCGAGTAACAATGTTCCGGACGGTGTTGCATCGTGAATTTTCCAGGATCAAGTGGGAAACGGCGCTGTCCATTCCACCTCTTAGTCGACCGTGTACTGCTGCCGCCACTTCAGCTTCCTGCGGCCCCTGCTGCTCATGCCCGGTGGTTCGGTACTGCAACCGCTTCTGCTGCTACTGTAGCGACTGCCCGGCGAGTACGCAGAGATTCCAAACCAACCACTCGTTCGTAACACACAACACGCATGCGGATGATCAGCTCAGACTTTAGCACCACCAGCACGTGCAAGCGCCACTACCTCAGGTTTAGGCAGCAACAGTTAGACTGACGACGTACGCGACTGGGACGAATCTGTGGATCCAGCACTCTTCGCTGGCGCGACCGCTGCTGCTGCTGCTGCTGCTGCTGCTGCTGCTGCTGCTGTTAGACCGCCGTCGCAGGTGGCTCATCAGCATCTCCAGGGACTCCAGCGCCACGAAGCTTCTTCACCCTAGGGTAATGCCGCAGCTGTTTGACATACGGCGCAGGCGGCGGGGGCGTGGGAGGGAACAAACCGCTCCTGAAGACGCAGTTTTCCCATCACCATCACAGAGCACCTCCACCCTAAGTGCATGCTGATGCTGTTGCTATTTATCACCGCTGTTCAAATATTAGTCTCAGTTGTCGCGTATGACAATATTGTTCTGCTGCCATAGTTACGACGTCACCAAGTACCTCTGGCTCACCCGCCTGCGGGGTGCTGCTATAGTGCTGTAGCGGGGCACCCCCGCCACCACCTTACTCGAAAGATACAGGAGAGAGGAATAAGCATGCGACAGGGCAGTGATGTCGCTGGCAGGCGTACGGGTTGGCGGGGCAGCGCGCCACTGCCTTGCAATGGGACCGTTGGATCTATAAGCACTGAGTGCACCTCAAATCGCGTTCGACGCTCCGGAGATCGCGGCCTTATGAGCAAAGGCACCACACCGCTGGCATTTATAGAATCCCCCATTTACGCTCCTGAAGGTGGATGGGTCTCCGGCAAGTATCACGAACCTCCCGTGCTGGCCACAGAGCCTTTTTTCTCCCCCACTATTTCAAGCTGCTGCCGCTGCCGCTGCCGCTGCCGCTGTCGTTGCTGCCGCTGGTCAAAACATTTAAACTTCCACTGCACACAGCGCCACGTCCATCTCACAGCTGCGGCATTACCCTACATCCATGCTTCCGCCGTCGCCGCACTTCAGGAACAAATTCCTCTCGCATCGTCTCCCTCGTTCATACCACGATGTCCACGTTAGTCCGGCACAGCTCCCGAATTCAAAATGCCCTCCGCTTGCCAGACTTTATCCTTTCCCACAAAGGTCGCATCCGAGCAGCCGATAACGTGCGGATGCGCTGAGTTCGGTAAACATAGTTGGATCTCGTCTGACGCCAGTTCTATCGATAGTTGTTCCTATCCAAGCAGGTCGTTCGTCTCAACCATATAACCACAGCCGTCCCCGCCTTACCCTGAGGTTCCAACGCGGTAATAACCTTCATCGACGTCCTGGCCGAGGCAACCCGTTCAAGGAAACGTATTTGCATTTTGAGCAGCCTCTGAACGCGTCCAGTTGTTTCACGTGCGTTTAGACCATAAGCGTTACAGAAAGCTGGAGAAATGAATGCCACAAAATTGACTAAACACACACACCCGGGTCACATCCTTAGGTTTCACAGATCCTAGACAACCTAGAGGTCGATCCTCATATTGACTCAGACGCGTGGCGCATAACATTGTGCCACGGCCCCGGACCGTACGTTTCCGCTCATCTCACAGCGCCACGTCTGGCAAGCCAATCCCACCTCATGAACTAATCCGGGGCACACCATTCTGTACAAAGGTTCTTCCACCACAATGCAACACCCCAAACTGTTTGTCCGTGACCAGTATCAACCAGGCGTCGTGTATCATAAACATATAGAAAAGTCCCTAAATGGACACAGTCACGTTTAAGGTTCACCTTATCACCAGCTAAGGAGGACAAGATCAGACACCCCCCATCAATGCCGGTCGGTTCCCGTGCTAATTTCGCGGATTGCTCAACCCAAGGGTGATAGGGTTGACGTCAATACGTCCAGGACAATGAAACAAGTCCAGAGAAAACACAGCGACGTCAAGCATTTCGTACATACGCTCTGAGAGGACATCAATATAGAGCACATATTGTTGCCACCTCAGTACAGGACCGATGGATAAGATGGCGAAGTAGTTAGGCTGGCAGACATTCCCAACTATAGTTGCCACCTCAGTACGAGACCGAGCCAAACCACGCCCGGAATGATGTGCAACACAACCACCCTCGTACAAAAACGCTTCCCCCTCACGTAGCCATTGTGGGGTACGGTATCAGTAAATGCAGTAGGATGACAAACTATGATCACATGTATGACCGATTGGCTTCATCATCGTGTGGGCAGATTCCAAAATAGTTTGCGAAGTGCATAACCGCGAGGGAAGATTATGAGCGTATTCAAAGACGAGGACAGTAAGAGGAGTGTGCTCTGCTATGGTATGCGGGGTCAATTTTGAGGAACTTGTCTTTCAGCCGACAAGCGCCACTCTGCCGTTTGACTGCTATATTAGTTTGCAATCGTAAGCTACAATCCCTTTTCGGTTTCGATATGAGCACGCCAATGGGATTGGGCTGAACGCTACGCCAACAAATATGATTTTAGTTGAATGTGGAGTAAAGTACAGAACACTGCGCCCGAGTGGCCAAAATCGTGATTGTGAATGTGCCGTAAGGTGGCACCTGTTCAGCTCCATCCATCTGGAAGTAGAGTTATTGGTCGGGGCTTCCCCCTGGACAAAAGGCCACACACTCTTCTCGGTTCCCCGCGAAAGGTGGGCCCACGCCAGGCACGATTGATTCCGGACAGCATGGCAGGTCTTGGCAAAGTCAGTTGGAAAATACAACCGTCTTGGCCAAAACAATACCAGGTATGCCTCGTTCGGCACCTCACTATTAAGCAGACTACCACCCAGGGTTCAGATGGTTCGACCAGTGCCCGATATATTTCTGGCGATCTCATGCAATCTTTGACCCTTGGTCAATATGATGAGGATGCCGACGATGCGATCGATTCAGAAACATACCTCTCTCGGAACATTTGCAGAACGAGATGGCAAACTTGTTATGTCAAGACCAGGAACGGGACGACTGGCTGTTGTGCATTCGGTTTTGCTTTTTAGCGCAATATATAGGCGCTCGTGATGTTTGAGATACACGCCACGTGTCTGAGGATCCCCACCTTAAGGAGTGCTGCAGCCTGTCCAACCCTGACGAAGCTTAAACGTTGAACGGGAAACCAGGTTCCATTTACCAAGCAGCATATTGTAAACAAACTCTCAATTCGGCCGTTCCTCAGATAGGGAGCCCCATCATTCAGACAAAAGACGTACGTACCCGGTAGCATGTATGTGGAGAGCTGCGATGTAGGTTCCATAATATGGAGGAAATCCCCGCAATAAATGTTTCCTTTGCCCAGACGTCTAAATATCACGTATGTACGGAACCGATGACCCGGGGGTTACCGTTGAGAAATCCTTCCAGGCTTTCTTGCCGGCTCATTTTCTCAATATACCCGTGAGTGGACCAGCGCCTGAAATCGTCGTACCTGCACTATAGCCGAACGTCTGGCAAGGCCTGGCGTACGCTTGGTGTCTCAGACGTGCATGGGCGTATCTTCTCTTGACGCATGGTTGACGTCCTGTTGATCACCAGGAGCAGGACCAGATAATACTTACCAGGTGCGCACAAGAATTCACTCTGCATGTGACAGATCTATGGAAGGAGTTCTGCATTGCGCCTTACATGCAAGGAGCTAGACCTACCTCGGTACGTTGGTGGAGTGTTGACACGCCCGTGAAACAAAACGTGTACCAAGAACCTTCAGGCCTGTTCGTTTGGGAGCTGCGCAATGAAATTATGACAACCGGTGGCGGGCGTACACTCCAAAGAGCGTACCAGTAGCTTATATCGTTGCGGGCGAACATTCTGCAACACATTTTAGGGTTCTCTCTCCGTCCCGTTGATTGTGTATACCCGAGGGACAATGCCGTTCCTACCCGACCTAGTTGATCATTCCACGTTATCCATTAGTTGTCTGGTGTTGACGGCAAGTTTGTGGAAAATTAATATAGCTCTTGTCCGAGTTCTGGAAACATACCCGTGTCTCGGTGACATACGGCATGTGTCTCCGGAACAGCGTGCATACACTGAATGCAGGCGAGAAGGGGGGCGGAAGATGCTGCCTGCTGTTACAGTCGGGGACCCCTTCTGTTTCGCTGCGCTCGGAAACGCGCACTCCTCGACCAACACCTCCCTCTATGCTACAGTTGATACGGGTATGAAAAACCAGGGCACGAAGAGAGCAGGTGTGTAGGCTTCACCAACAAGTTGACAGACAAAGTGCATGGGCCGCGCGGGCTCCCCGTGTGGTCGCCCTGTTTTACCGTTGCTGATCGTAGAGCGTCCCCCCTTGCCCCAACAGACGCCAATAAGCACAAAACATAGTTTACGCTGTGGCAGGGGCATCCTGTCCTAACGCACCTGAGAGATATTTGGCCGTTCGTTAACACGGGTAAGAACATGTCCGAACGGGATCACTTGTACCCATCTAATATAAATTTAGTCCCACCGGTGCAACATACACTGAATCACCCGCGGGAGGATGCTTACCGCGCTCATGAAGCCACTAACCTTATGCCTTCTTAGTAACGTGGCCCGTGGGCTCTAGGTTTCCACACCGTTACAACGCAAACACATTGAAATGGCGTTCGTTGCGGGATGGGGGTGTGGTGTACTCTCAGTCAAGTCAGACGTAAAACTGACGTAGCTCAAGCTCTTATTCGTTATTTCTAGCGCTCAGAAACGCGTCCACCTTGTCATCCTCCCTCCACTCTACGTCCGACAACCAACTATAAACGTTGACTGCGTATGCGGCCCCGCGTGAGACACGCTCGAGCACAGGTAGGTCCATTGCCTTACCTGACGGTATAACGGCTGCACGGAAAGCTCTAGATAAACGTTCCAACAGCCCAGCAAGGCACGCTTGTAGGAAGCCTCATATATTTCAAGGGGAAACAAAAGTGCAAACGGGGAGGGCGTTGCTGTGGATATGAATAAGTATGGCAACGTACCTAGTATTCCACCACGCCGGGGGGGGGCGGGGGGGTACGGAAAAACGCAGATACGCCCGTTCTTTCACTACGCCCTTATGTGTTGTGTTGTGTTTTCGTCCCATTTTTTCCGGGCGTCAGGTGTTTGAACGCACCAACCGGGGTCACACAGGGGGAAGGTAAACACAGAAGATTTCTCTGCACCTTTCCTCCTGCGGTTCTTGCCTAAATGTTTATCGCGAGAGGGGTTCAGCCGTCCCGTTCCCTCGTCAACATTTTAAGTCGAATTTTGTTTACTCACGAATAAAGTATCGCTTTCCACGCTAATTGCGAATTTTTCACTTTCGAGAGATTCGAACCCGCAACCAAGCCTTCAGAAGGTTTACGAGGTTACCAACTGAGCCACTGGGGACGCCAGTATATAACCGTGCCGGTGTCGTGCTGACACAGAGACGACTGGCCTACGCTGCACGACCCCCAAACACGACATGACCTGCCAAACATGGATGCGTATTACAATAAATCACGCACTCTGCCATGGAGTCTTCCCGCGTCCGGAAATTAATTTCGATCTGGAAACTACCGCGCTGCCACCTCGGTGATCTGCCTAGTACACTCTGTAGTGGTACATTACACCTGTTGAGGAATTTCCCCCAGGGGGGGAGGCGGTGGAAGGAAGCCTGCAGGCACGGCTGACCCACCTGGCTTAAACCCTCTAGTTACCCCAATAGGTACCCCACACTATTTCCAAGTAATGTTGTCCCCCTAAACTGTTTCCGGCTCTAAAGGGGTTAATACCCAAAAACGAAACAATCTAATCAGACCAACGCTACACAACACACCATCCCCTACACCCGGTCCACCTATGTCATAAATATGGCGAACATTTCACTGATTCGAAGATATTGCATACAGGTAGGTGCCAATCGCACAGCACATGGAAGACCTGGTCGTACGCGTGCTCCTCTCTGCCAGACAGAACCACAGACGGCCTGTTAAATGTATGGCCGCGTGCTCTTGACGTGGGGGTACATATTTGAACACGTTCAAGCGTGCCCTGGGTGCCCCCTTGTTGCTTCAGTATTACCTAAACCCATGATAGTTCGACATTGTCGGATGTACTTTTTCCTCGAACCTGGCTACAACTCTTGTACTCCAGCAGATATCGACTCTGGTGGAAGCATCAGGGCCTTCGTCAGTCACGCTCCGTTTCGTGTTCGTCTGTGTAGTTGCCGATAATGCTTGCGTCTTCTAGCAGTCTTCGAAGTTGAAGCTCAACGACCTCGACGCTGGTTCTGAATCAGAGGAACCCAGGGTGGGAGATAAGTTCGTCAAAAACAGTCGATTACTTTACACGTGTGACAAACATGAATTTTCGGCATTCTTCATCGCTACCCCACGGCTGATAACACGTCAGTTCTAACGCGTGCACATAAAGGGCCAACCGAAGCTTTTTAATACCAGCTACAGTGAGCCCAAAGTGGGCAGGTAATTTGAACCCCCTCGAACGTCTTCGTGTTTCGCAACAACAAATCCTTTAGTTTGTCATGGACCATCGAATACCCAGTGCGTCGTGTGGGATTCGCATCTCCCAGGTATGTTGCATACCGACATAGGAGGCTAGTGTTGTCAACGGGTTGACTGAGGCCACCAAACGACCGACATGAAACAGTACAAACATGGGCCAAGGTCAAATCTGTCGTGGCGTGGCTTGTCATGGTCGTGTGTGTTAGGCACCGATTTCGCGAGGGAAATATCATCCACGCCAATCTTTCGTTTCAGGGGTCGGGTGGCAGGTCTTCCGTCCGATAGTCTAGAGTGCATTGTAGACCAACCCTTACTATCTATGCTGCTATCTATCGCGTCCAAAATGGTTGAGACATTTGTCAGTATCGGCGCTAACGAGACGTTCTCGGTCAAGAACTACTCTGCGCTTCGTTTCTTGCAAGCAGCTATAGGTCGATATATGTAAAAATGTCAGCACACTCGTACCTGGAGTAGGAGCCGGCGTAGGAGCAGGGGTGTCTGCCATGTCCGAACAAACAAAAGTGTGGAGAGGGAATTCGTCAGATACAATCGGTTGGTCGATCTTCGTAGAAAAATGACAGCATGTGATCTATGTCGCGCATGTGAAACATATCTCAAGATGAAAGTCTGCTTAAAACTACAAAAAATTAACGTGGCTTGTCTTTAATCCCCCATCACGTACATAGCCTCCCCCCCAATACCCGGCGACGATGTGATGGTGACTGTAAGTATGTAAAATATGCAGATTATGTTATGGAAGGGGTTGGACACAATCAGAGCATCAGTCACAGCGCGGCACCTTCCCAAACACGGTCCACGACCTGCCGTGGGTGCTGACATATGTAAGAACCGGCAAGAACCCTAGAGAATATATATCGAGGAGGGGTTGGGAAGCTGGTTGTTCAATATGGGTAATAATATGACTCGTGGGCAGACAAGCCGGACCGAGGCCACAGCTTGCAACACGATTGTGATTGTGGTACAGTCGGCATGGTCACGAGCCATGAGCGTCACATAAATAACGGTCGCTGATCGACCCGTTGGCATGTTGTTGATACCATACCCCGATCTCGTATGTACCTGCTAAATACACTTCATTTCTACACGCAGGTAACAATGTCGGTCCTGATAATGTCAGACAGAGTGCCCACATTGCGGCCGCTTGGAACTTAAAACGGGATCGTGATCGCGATAGGATCGCAAGGCTGGACGAGACCCCCCCCCCCCCCTTATCGCAGACATATTAGACCGTGATCAACAAGCAGACATTGTGACATCCTTTTGGAACGTGAAACATCACGACACTTCCCCAGATTGTGAACAAATGGAATCAGCACGCTTTCTACTGTCCCTTGACAAACGTCAAGTAAGTGTCACTGAAAGTCCACAGAAGGTGGAAATCTCAGCACGTTGCGAGACCTCTGACGTCGTGACTGGTGGTCTGATTGGCTGGGTTTGGCTCACGTTTTACTATGTCAGCAAGCAGGGGGGGTCCCGTCCAGCCGTGGCAGTGTGCAGTGACGTGTTTGCTATCATGATCGACGGCCCACCAACACAGGCGACGCAGTGTAGAAAGGAATATATTACCGCAGGATGGGGCCGCGTCGCAGCTGATGTTTGCTACACATTCGAACCCACATTGTGTACGAACAATATTTCACCGTGTCCGTTGAGAACAATAACGATGTTTACAGAGCATGTTGGACCATGTGCAACGTGGATAATCGTTGTGGTGTGTTGCTACCTTCCGGCAAGACGCAAATTGTGTTTTATATTTCGACACGGGTGCAGCACTGCATCGCTGGCAAGGGAACAGGCCTAAATTGCAAAGGAACGACTCTGGAACAGGCTGGATTGATATCGGTTCCCTCCTGTGACACCGTGGAAGTAGGTTTGTATATTGACAAACTTAGCTGGCTGCGCACAGCCCTGTGTCGCAGGGGAGCGTTCAATAGATGTGGCCTTTGCGATGTACCTCAGGCCTAGCGCAAACATCCTTTTTCAGGTGTAAACGTGGTTGCCACAAGCCGTAGCACTGAAGCAGGTATACACCTATCGTAAATGCCTCGCTTTTACATGAACTTCGTTAGCGTTGATAAGTTTAGTTTTTGACGATGCTGGTGTCCGTATGCCGCGGGTAAGCTAAAGCCCGAAAGCGAAACCACAACAATATGTTTGTCGCAGATCGCCGGGAATTTTACATATATGATAATGCCTTGACATCCAAATGTATCACACGTTCCTACCCTGGGAGACACTGTATTGTGAGCTCGACGATGTACACCTTCACCCAGCAAAGTATATCTACCAGTACTACAGCGTAATTTGCAGTCCAGCAGGCGTGTGATACGGATTTCAAGCAGGTCCATACAATAAAAAAAACACTTCGTACCTGTCACCTTTGCGGACTGCACTAGCTCCCAGTAGACCCACTGTTAGAATCCTGAGCCATGTTGACAAAGGATATTGTAGACGTTTGTTTACTCGCGATGCCGGATTAATGCTGTCGCACGTACCGATTCTGAACGTCCACTGCCCTGCATGGTAAGCTGTTTTACCAAATAGTTTTGCGCTTGTCCCGGCTGGCGGGATATTTCAACCACTCATCTTAGCACATTCATGTTATACCGGCAAATGTCTTCATTCAGCTATGCTTGCGTTTTCCCGGTGTGCACTAAATATAGCCAATAGTTCCTCTGCAAATGATCTGGACGCTTGAGCCATGGAGGACAGCTGATCTCCACATACTTTCCTTGTGAGCACAATCAAAGGTGCATGGACATGAGCTAGCTCGAATCTGGTGGAGGGTGAGCCACAGGAGCTGCACGACCTACACATATTTCCACCGGCTTGAGATATAGCGGGTAGCACATTTACTTTCCACTTTCGCGCTTGAACTCTACACGACAGGTGTGCTAACTCATGGAGCTGTACCACGTGTGTGAAGACATGTCCCCATCCAAGCAAAAATGGGGAGATACCCGCGTTACAGCTAGAGCTTATGTTGTGTCTGAATGCACGTACGTTCCTGAGGTCCCGGCATCGAGTGCACCAGGTATATGTTACGGCGAGGATGAAGCTGCCAGTTATGTGGCGTGTGTGCTTGATTTGTGGTTGAAGCGTCCATCTCTACTCTTTCATTATTGTTGGGCTTCAAGCAGGCAGTGTCCACGGTGACCATACCCAAAACGATGTTTGGTAATGCTTACCGGGAAACCGTGTGCGTTATGAACTTCCAACTGCTCGAACGGAGATTGTTTCAACTATGAACAAGGTCCGGAAAAAACATCTGACCGCGAATCTAAACAGCGAGAACACCTCAACAGTCCTTACACAAACGATACAACGCGCAATCAGTAATATTTTTATTAACACTGATACTCTACTATCTTCGCCTATCCCTGCTGTCTTAGCATCAACACTAGACCCGTGACGGCAGGGCTGCTACGACAATCCCCGCGACTATGAAAGGCACATCACCACAGAGCGATAGCGATTCCTCGCAAGTTCCGTCCGGGCAGCACTTATCATATTTAGAGCAATCCACGCCGTCCTCGATATGATCGTCGTATTCGCACCTTGTCGAAAGTCGAAACCGGTGGTGGTATGCCGGCAATGTCAGACTTGTATTACGAAAGTAGTGTTTTGGCGTTGAAAATGACACACGCGTGTATTACGCGACAAACACAACTTTATGAGCATTAAACAGCGTAACGTTTGGCGAACAATGTAGGTGGGTGCACACCGAAATAGTAAGCAAACCCTCGCGTAGGGTCAGACCTTATGCGCAAACTAGTTGCCCATTCCAGCGCCATGTGTTTGTACATATATTCACAGCCTTACTGAGTCCAACTCAGACCCATGCGACGATAGAGGTACACCAATTCCTTTCTGGGGCTCTTCACTTTAGGAGCTCCATATCACACCTGAAAACCAGTTTTGAGTAAACTGGCAGGGGAGCCCAATGAGCGAATCCATGGACCAGCCATTTAAAAAAAAAAAAATTGCTTAACAAGACTGACATTCCGACGTTTTTGGGTTAAGGAGCCCCGTCATTCAGAAACAAAAAAAGATGAAAAAGTGCAACCTCTATCGTAGCACACGTCCACAGACAAGTGCGGACATATGTAAATTGCCTCTCCTTACCAGGAGCATCGGGCGGCGCAGGTTATGCCGTGAATATTCTTGGAAGTCGTATAGACTTGTACTGGTGTCTTCCCCGAACATTTCTGTTTTTCAGACAACCGTATGACGACCGTCGCAGCCAGTCCTGAAAAACGTCGTCTCCAGACATCCGTCGAAGCGCTATGCGGGTTGAATGATCTCAACCGCGTGTCGGCATTTGCCCATAAAACGCTGACTACTGGGTCTGGAGACAATCGGTTCTAACTGTGGGATATTTCGGTTCATTAGGACCTGCCCGAAGATCAGCAGGCTGTACGCCAGAGAGTCGTTTACTAAGATATGCGTCTTGAGCTTTAAAACATTTGGCGTTATAAATTGTTTATGGCGTACGGCCACCGAACCCGAGGAAGAGCGTACCAAATCACAAAACCGATTTGCACACTTTGAAGTCCATTCACCATACACCTCGGAACTAACTGTGACCCCTCTCACCAGCCGTCATTGAATACGTAACGTTCTTCCGTAAGTGCTCCAGTCAAGTGAAACACGTCAGGGGCGACGCACACACCGTTTCGACGACCGTTTGCTGAACGTTCCAACAAGTCCGACTATCGTACTCTATATTACGCAGAACAAAAGCCGTTTCTGCACCTTCACATTGCCCGTTGATGCAAATAGCTGATCCGAGGCAGTCGCACCCATCGTCCGTTTAACATTCCCCCTTGGCCCCTACTGCACCTTTCACTGCAAAAAGAGAATACAATGAAAGGCGGAGCATATTGCCGAGAGCGCTTTATAGTGTGGGTAAGCAGAATTCGACGCGAGTCGACGAGGGAAGAAAGTGCTGAACGCTT
>JAYJME010002995.1:0-12758 GCA_036873775.1 Costaria costata | reverse complement strand
TGATGGATCTCGCCTCTGACGCAGTCGACGACACGACACAAGTTTGCTTGGATAGCTTCGGTTTCATGGAACATGCCGCATCGAGTTGGACAACTCCCCAAATTGAAATTATAATTGAACAAGGAAGGGCAAAAGAAGTCCAAAAAGACATCTTGTTGAATTTGATTTTTTCGAATTTGCCTTGGAAATGCCTGCTTGGTTATTCAATTTTCCACCATATTTACTTTTCCACCAATCATATGCAAACTAAATTCATTTTTTTATATTTTATTCAATTCTAGATTATAAACTTCCTCGTTAAGACTGGCCCTTAGCCTGATTCTTACGTGAATTCGATTCGGAGCTCCAGATTTTGGTCAGGTCGCAAAAACAAATCTAAATCTCGTTTGTGCAAATCGAAACACATGCTTCTGGTGCCAAATCGGATGCGAAGATGGTACTCGGGTCATCTGGAAAATTCAAGCCAACGTCGACTACTACTGCCGTATGTCTGGCGCGCGCTGGGTGCACTTCGCTCGGCCCGTGCCGAGGCGCTTCACGTGGTATTTTTCAACCAAGCAGCCGAGCCCAACACGATGACCTGCTGCTGCTGTGTGTACTGCTGTCGAAAGACGCGCGCTGGGTGCGCTGCTCTTCTTGGTCTCTAGAGGTCCGAGCCCGCTTCCACCGCCAGTTGTTAGCTGTCTGGCTGCGGAGAGGCGCGGCGACTGTGTTTACGCATCGCGGTTGTATTCGTTCTCCATTTCATCGATCGCTACTCGTACATCTGTGTGTACCTCGTACTGCTGCTGTAGTAACAGACTCTGCTCAGTTATATCTTCACCTGGTTTTTCACCTGGTTGAACACGGATGCTATTTTTCGATATTAGAACCCGATGGGCTGAGTCGTCAGATTTTGTTCCAAACTCTGACGACTTGGGCCAACGGTTTCTCATACCAGTATCAGATATCATCCCGTCGGATTTCGAGTTCATAACAAAATCGATCCGATTTTCAGATCCAAAAGTAAAAATTTGAAGCTCGCAATCGGATTGCATAAGAATCAGCCTTATTTTGACGTCCCAATGTCGCAGTACCAGGTTGATGTACCGAATTTACCCAACCGTCCTGGAAGCGTCCGGTACCGGAGTCGATGTTGTACCGATACCGGTATCTACTTTGGTACAGACGTCCATACCAGTACCGGAGGTGCCGGTATTGACGTCGAACCGAACTTACCGAAGTGTCCGGTACCGGTGTTGATGTCGTACCGAAATTACCGAAGTGCTCGGTACCGGTACTGATCTCGTACCGAATTTACCGAAGTGCCCGGTACCGGTACTGATGCCGTACCGAAGTTACCGAAGTGTCCGGTACCGGTATTGATGCCGTACCGAAGTTACCGAAGTAGTCGGTACCGGTATTGGTGCTGTACCGAAGTTACCGAAGTGCCCGGTACCGGTATGAAAGTCTGTACCGGTACCGGCGGTACCGGTATCCACTTTGTACCGAAGTTACCGAAGTGTCCGGTACCGGTATTGGTGTCGTACTGAAGTTACCGAAGTGTCCGGTAGCGGTATTGATGTCGTACCGAACTTACCGAAGTGCCTGGTACCGGTAATACCGGTATATACCGCCAGTACGCCTCGGTACGTACCGTACCGAACACACCCTTGTAAATGATGGTGAGACTACTGGCTGTGATACCATGTATCTTGTGAAGCTTGCGTCCAAGTACGAGGTAAGCACATGTTGAACGTGGCTGATGTATGTTGACCGTAGTCTCTCACTGCTGTAATAGTCGTGGGTGCTGTGGTTGGAGATGATGTTACAACGAACACAAGAAGAAATTTTCTGCTGTTGCAGGGAGATGTAGCTGTAGTCGCGATACGTAGAAGTAGTTCACGAAGAAGCTGTTGTATAGCTGTTGTACTGGTAGGTCGCAGTCGCTGCTGTTGTACGAGCAGTCGCTCTGATCATAGCTGATGAAGCTGATGTTGTCGAAGGTGGCGCTGGCTTGAGCACTGCTGTTGCAGTTGTGTTGGCCTTGTTGCCCGACACGAAGGTGGCGGCAATTGCCGTGCGTTTGCCGTCCGCAAAACCGTATACGCGCTGTCATCGTGTTTGTTTGTTTGGTTCAGGTTACAGCAAGACTCTTGTCTGCCAGGAAGCCTAATGTCCTCATCGGTCTAGTACTCACAAACCATTATTGATGTCGATGACTTGGCTAGTAACAGTACGAGTCGGTCGCCGCTGCTATACAAACGTTCACCGCTTCTTCGTACAGAGCAAAGGCCCGTAACTGCGCTTGAGATTGAGAGAATGCTACCTTTGGCGTCTAAATACGTACCTCGTCCTTTCGAGGCGTGAGAGCAGGTAATGACAGAAAGTTTATTTTCGTTCCTCGGATTAAGTCTGACACTACCTTCCAGCGTAAGAGCGTACAAGCAGTTGCGGGAGGTAAATGCCGTGTTTAGGCGTGAATGTCCCTTATAGGCACGATTTGTCGTATGACAGGAGGTAATTCCTCCGATGGATGTACGCTGAGTAGCCAATTTGTCCACGACCCCGCTGCGCGTTACAGCCGCTTGGTCTTCTCGTCTCATTATTTAAAATTACACGAGGACAAATACTTGTACGTACTTCGTACTACTAAAGCAGGTAGCTTGAAGCAACGGTTTTAATAAAGACCTCGCGCGTGTTAAGTAGCGCGAACCCATACTCCATAACTGTTACACGCGTGATAACTCGAGAGATCTCCTTGCCTGTTGTTCGCGTAGAGCGTGAAAGCAGTCTGCTTACCTGCTTCGCGCGTGAACACGTGAACAGTCTCTTATCTTTAATATCGTTGATGTTCTTGGCGTCAATGTGTTGCCTTGGTGCCGAGGCTAATATATAGTTTTTGAAGAAATCTATTCCACACTGTAGAAAGCACGGACCAGTCTGCGTACTTCTTAGAAGAGCGTGACGAACATCGTAGGACGCCGTTGCTTGGTACCAGTCGATGTGTAGATTAAACGACGAGGCTCGTAAACTTATGCAATAGATCGTGTCGAGGCTCTGTCTCTGTGAAGAGAGAAGGCAGAGGTGGCACCGAAGTGTCTGCAAAGTTCATTTATGAAGAAGACGATACATCGTTTGGGAAGACGTTAGGTGGCCACAACAAAATACGAAAGAATATAGAGAAGACAAGAAGAGAAATGAAAATAGAAGGGGTAGAAGAAGGAGTGATCGAGGGGGGCGTGGCAATCATCTGATACTTTGGAAGAACGGCCATGCTACGGGCAGATGGACTCTACAGGTTGTGGTACTGGCTAACAGTCCGGCGATGATCTCTGTACCGTTATTTGCAGCGTCCCCGCTACGTTCTATGTTACGTTCCTTGGTACTTATGGTGATAAGCACGTTAAAAAAACAACATACAATACACCGACAGAAAGAAACAAACCTAGTTTCCCCGCATATCGTATGTTTCCACATCTAGGCTAAGATCCTTACTGTATCGTACTCAGGGTAATGTCTACGAATCAACTAGATACTAGTGAGTCGATATTCCAGGAGTGAGCTTGATGCGTTTGGCTATCTTCGAAACAAATGCCGATCTCGATTCTCCCGAAATTCATGACCAGAATCAATACGTTACGCGCCAGATCAATCGTCGTGTATCTGGGTGAATCGTAATAGTGTGAATGACGCGTGTTACGATAGAAATAGCATTTCTTGGGATTATTTATGGATAAAGGGGCTCCTTAACCGAAAATCGTCGGGGTGTCATTCTTGCTTTGCAATGTGATTTGTATATACACCTGGCTCGTGGATTTGTTAATCGAGTTGCACTTTTAGTCTGCTCAAGGCGTTTGGTGAAGCACAGAGCGCCTAGAAGGAGGAGCCTCAGAAAACATCCGCTGCACCTGTATCGTAGCATGTGTCGGATAGCTCGAGAAATCGGGCATTGTGGTACAGCAGGGAGAGCAGTGGGCAATACCAGCGATCAGCATGGTCCCGTGTTCCTTTTCATTTTGGGTGTTCGTTTTGCGTAGACGGTACGTGCATCCGTACGTCGTCATACACATCATGCAACATCCAGCAGAGAACGCGGAGAACGTTTAAGTGTACATGACAACTGAATCTACGAGTATACGCCTTCCAGGCATTCTGGCAATTCAACGACTTCAGTTACTCTACTTTCGCGACGACACCACTACCCGGAGACACCTCGACAATGGTCGGCCGAAGGGCTGTAGTCACGGGGACGACAGAACACACAACATGCAGTGATGTGTATACTTTAAACCACCGCACTACACCACCACAAATACCAGGTATAGTCCAGATATATCTCAGATGCGATTAGATGTATGTGCCTTTACAATGTACTTACTTGACTTTACAGCTGCACAGTGCAACGGGTCTCCGTTTTGGTTGATATGAATAGATAAATACGCCATGAACTTCATACGTGCTCTGTGTGTGGTCTGTTGTGTGCTCTGTGCTCCGTTTCTGCGATGACCCGTAACGTGTAACAAATACACGATGTATATGTATGTTTCATGTCCAATGTGCTTGCCATCGTGCAATAGCGTTTCATCTCACTGTTTCGATCTCGAAATTGGTCCACCAACCGCTCCTGCCCTTCCCCGGAGCATGTGTGCCGTCGGCATCCCCGCACGTGGCATTGTATTTACCTCTAACACCCACGACATCAATACATAATTGTAATGACGACATCCCTTAAGTAACCTCTCAACCCCTCAAACCCCCTTCAAACCTTCCCGGAGCATGTGTTCCGACTTGGTACCGCCTCGCCAGTGCCATGCAAAACCCGTGCAACTGTTCTTCCTTCGGCATGAAGTACTCTGGTTACTTGGTTTTACCCCGCGACATAAACGGAGCACAAACACACCGCAAGGACGAGGCAGCGAGGACTAGACCGACGTGAACGAGGCACACATCAGGCGTTGTGCAGCCGTAGTTATTACCTTTCTGCAGGACTCTGTGCAGCTCTCTCTGCGCTATGTGCTGTTGAAGCGTGAAAAACCAAAATGCCCTTTTTTGTTTGGCCTTTTGGTATCCTCTACTACGCCGATCTACGTGTTCATAGCATTTTACATTGCACTGTTGTTCGATTCGCGTATTTCCTGCCAGATCTATCGTATCGCACCGAAAACCTTTTCACAATGTGACAGCCATGGTACAACAATAGCCGCACTTAAAGTTGACCCTTTTGGGAAAGCGTTTTCCTCTGTGTATGCGTGTGACCCTATGTGCGGCCATGCACATGGCAATCTGGATCATTTCAACCCACACTTGCTCGGAATTAAACAAAAACCCGCGCAGTACAACAGCTGTACAGCAGCAACAGCTCGGTACATCACCAGTGAACCTCACATAGGCTCATATATAGCATGTTTTTGTACTCCATTTTTACCTCGCGACACCCCCGGGATGGCAAGCCACAGAAGGGTGAGAAGGATAGACATAGCTTCGAAGTGCGCAGCCGAAAGATATGTACGATACGCGCACAGCATGATGATAGTTAGGCTGTTGGACGCTCTTCCTAGAAAATCGACTGAACACGATGCAAGTAGTAGCCACATATCGACAACTTTGTATGATACGATTAGAGGAACTCCGGTAGATTCCGGTCGTCGAATGGGACATGGAGATTCGGGGTCAGATATCTTGGCACGAGAGGCTCGAAACAAAACCCCTCGTGGATTGGCTACGCTCTAAGATGCGCACTTGCTTGTCTCACATCATCCATGCAGGTACTACGGCACTGCCAACACAACGCATACTGTATACGCACGTTTATATAGCCAAAGATACATAGACTTGGGGCAGTACTTGGTTGTTCGGTTTATCGACGCCTCGTGGGTTGCGTCCGCACCAGTTTTTCTCTTTGGGCGGAAGCTCTCAGTCGCTTGGTCTGTGCCATGAAATGCATGTATTATGCAGCGAGCGACGTGCTGCGCCACCGATTGTTTTGGAACGGACATCGTCACCATGCTGCAACTGTCTCCAAATATTGCACCTGCAGGTGCCATTAGTCTATGGACATCGCAGATCAACATCGACGGTAACGCCATTTTCACCGACAACTCAGCCGTGGACAATGGAGGTGAGAAAGAAGCACTAATCGTGGAGCCTTTGAAACAATGATCGTATGACTTCAGCAGTACTTACTTGCACGAGAGCAACGCATTGTAATTGGTGACTATACATGAAACCTGAGCACGGCTGGTTGAAGCTTTCTTCCTCTGGGAGTTATTTCGTCCAATGTTCATATACGGCATAGCAGGTACTGCGAAATTTCCTTCAAGGTAAACCGGTACGGGCCGATCGATCGCCCTTGTGACAAATTACAATAGCCATTATTTGGTTGACATATCTCCCAACAATAATTGCGACGTTTTAATTGCTGAAAGAGCCCATGGACGCCCTCCCATTGACGCTATTTACGAGGGAACATGTTAATCAGGACCCAATATAGTTGGGAAAAGCAGGGGGATATGGAGGTTTTTGTTACTATTATACGTCCTGATCAATATGCCCCCCCCGTTCTAACAAGAACCAGTTGGTGAACTCGTCACCAAGCTGTCTGTTTGTATTGTGGTGCGGGTTGCAGCAGTTTCTCTTGTGCTCTCAACACGCCATGTGTTGGGCATGCAAGCTTGTGTGGGGGTGTTCCGGCGACGGAGTCACGTGTTGTGTTGGGTACATATCCTGGATCGTATACAAGGGCCGTTGCAATGGTCATATAATATGGTGCAATGGCTGAGTCTAATGTCGTCAGTAAGAGGTGTCGATTGACACGATTCTCAACGTTATAGTAGGTTAGGGCAATCGATACCCTGGTAGGTTATTTCCCAAACATATTGTTCAGGCAGGAGTGGGCAGAAATATCTAGGTGGAAAGTTGTTGCCATCGACAATGGCTATTGGTAGATAGCTCCCACATGTATTGCGACCGACGATGACTATCGATTGACACATCACACAATATATTGTGGCTGGCAATGACAAAGTTTACGATATATTGTGGCCGACAATGTCTATTAATATACACCACCACCCTAGCTCCACACCTGCAAATCCGGGAAATAATACAATATCATATATTGTGCCGCAGCAACGTCATTTGTTGTGACCACACCAGTTTCAAATGGGAGCATGGTAAAAGGTGACCAGCAGCAATGGGTGAATGGTATATGGTGATCGCGGGGTCACATGGTGTTGAAGGCGGAAATGCTTCTACTAAAAATGAATTTCACGATCGTTTAATATGATGATGCTATCATATAATTATCATACTGGTAATATGTATTATGATGATGTCTTTTTTCGGCATGCGGCAAAACGGCTCTTCATAGTGGTGTGCGTACAGGCTTCTGCTATTTAATCAGTCTGTCTGTCTGCGGTGTACTGCGGTATGTATGTAACATTCGTTATTTTCACTGATTTCGAAAGCTGTACGTGTCCAATTTCCACCAAACCTGCCGAAGCAGGTGAGCTAGGGCTAATGCGTGTGACTTGGTTGGTTGCAAGCGATCTTGAGTTGAGTTCTGTCTCCGTGCTGCGGTGCGGGTTTGGCGGCGGTGCAGCATCCTCCGTGTGATTGTTTTTTTAACGTGTTTTGTTTTCAGTTGTGTTCTTTACAACGCACCCTGCCTACTGCAAGTACGAGGCAGCCTTGCCTCCATTTCCCTCTCAACAAGTATTTTGAGAAATAGAGGGATATAATCATGGGATAGATGATACCTGGTATGTGAAAGTGCTTACGCCCTGGACGATACAATTTAAATTGACTATTGCCTCCACAGTAGACTCGAAACCGTGAGTACCGATGGACATTGTTACCCAAAATAGACCCGCTACCCTGTACCTGGTATATCGGTAGACAATGTCAATGCACGGCATATGTTCGGCAATGGACAAAATATGTCATTGTTGTAACAATCGTTTCATGGCGTTGTGCGTTAATGGCCATTGTCCTGAACACTACACGTTGGGAAAGCAATCACGATAAATAACGTATCAACAATAGACCAAAACAGTTTTCTATCGATACATATTGCCGCCAACAGTAGACACGGAATTGTGTCCATCAATAGCCATCATCATTTCCGATGGGCTATAGGGTATGTCGACAATAGTTGATTGCCTACACCCATTGCACGTGGGTGAATATTCACGGCCATTGTTGACGCTTTCTAGTCCCTTCAGCAATAGCTTCGCAATGGTGTCCATCAATAGCCATCGCCACCCACACAATAAAGTATTGGGCGTATTTCCTAAGACACTATTCTCTACCCGATTGTAGGCGTTTGCTGTTGCAAGCAACAACACATTGGCAGTACCGAAGAAATCGTTGCCACCCACAACATGTTGTTCAACGTGTTTCCACAAAAACCATTTGGCTAAACCAATTGTACATGGTTAAATTGTCCATATATCGATGACCATTGTTGACAACCGCCGTCTTTTGCTATTGCCGCCAACAATGAATAGACAACAGTGTTCATCAATAGCAATTGCCGCCCGCACAATACAAATGGGCGAGGTTCCACAGTAAACGTTTTGTCTATCAATACAGCAGTCCAGTTTCAATACCGGTACATGGATGGTTTATCATACAGTATTATCACCGGCCAGTGGCTAGCAGTACGTTCAAATATCATTTTACGGTAGTTGAAATTTGCCGTCGATGGACACGGTTCACCATCTATTGTGTTTGACAATGTGTATCCATCGACCGTATTACCGATCTATTGTCGCCGTAAATAGCTATCAATAGATAGCTTGCACAATATATTGTCGCGGACAATATCTATCATAACATTTCCCCAAAACCACCCAACGTTCCAATGATTATCGACGGATTGTTTTAACAATCTTTCGTGGCTGGCAATGGCCATCCACAGATGTCTCGCACCATCTATTCAGGCCGGCAATGACAATTGATGGACACACGGTCCATCACCTATTTGGTTCGAAAATGGCTATCGATCGACAGTATCGCCCGACTATAGTCGACCTATTGACGAAGGCCTTCCTCCATCTATTGTTGCCTGCAGTATGTATGGATATATTCTCCCGTTCGTCTGTTGTGTCTATTGTCGAAGCAATACACCTTTGTTGTGTCTTTTTTCCAAGGTGGGATTGACAATGGCCTTTTCAATTCTAGCTACGAATGTTGTCGAGGCTGTGGAAGGCGGGGAAGCACATAGAAGTATCTTGCAAGTAGTTATATTATATTTCAAATCTTCGGGGAGTCTTTGAACGTAGTGCGCACGATTCTCACGATGCTCGTCGTTACGTAAGGGACGCCGAGCTCGGCGTCAGTCTTGAACTGTTTCGGGTGGCTCCGCCAAGGGGCAAGTTGTGCCTAAAGCGGGTTCGGCGATAAAGCCGGATTTTATTCTGGCGGGGGGGGGGGCGTACTCATATCATGCACGGCCGTAGTCGCATGTCCATAGGCCCTCGCATCCCTAAATGCCGGGACGGAGCATGTCGGGTTTTCACCGGGGGTTGTTACAACTCCTGTCCTGAAAGCTCAATGTTTATGTTTCACGTAATCTAGTGTAATATGTATGATGCTATGTGGTGGTTGACTATGCTAACGACTGCTAACGAATTATTAGTGCACGCAAATCAACGAACTTAGCTTTACGTGCGCATCCGAACATGCAGGAAGCGGGGACAAGTACACAAAATCCCCTGATACAAAACGATTACCCGATCAACATGAACATTGGAAGGTATAGCAAAAGTGTCGTAGACACTTCGAATTTCTTGTTAGACTGCTCCAGTTCGAATCTCACGGGGTAGGTTTGTGCCTAAAAGCAGCCGTTTCGACAAGGCCAGATGTATCTACATCAAGGGCTCTAGCCTTTACCACGGCGAGTGTTTCTCTGATCGAAGTTTTACGTGGTTCTAACCCCTACGAAGCCGACCAAGAGGAATCGATTGGGGGGTCAATCAGAAGCAGACGAATTCAGGAATGAGTCCAAAAATACAAACCGAGGCAATCCGGAGCGTAATAGTTTTGGTCGATTGTTTTATCGTATTTTTCATATATTTCAGAGCGAGCCAAAAATCGTGTTTTCTGCGTTTGTTTTGTTTTTGGTGGGAGGATCAACCTGACCTCCGCGAAGGACCGGCGCTAAAATACTCCATGCTCTCCGATATATAGACTGACGTACGGTGTTCCGGGTTTGCTCACCTCCATCACATTCGGGGTTTCACAATGCTTCGCCGCACACTATTGTCTATGATGGGGTCTTCGTTGAGCATTTAGACTTGTCCAAAACCCACTACAGCTGCTCGATCGATACGTTTGATACACTGCTCCAGCTGGCCTCGATGTTGCGGTAGATACGAACTGCTATCTACGTATTCCGTGCATACCTCAATATGGCTGGTAAACGCCGACATCATGGTACAAATTTCCAATGTTTTCATCGTTTGGAAAATCTGGAAACATGTCTCCGGAAATAACGTCCCTTAGCCATATTTTTCAGTGCATGTGCGACTCATTTTACAAAGGCTCAAACGCGGCCTGCCTGATCGTCGCTTGTAATGCGTAGGTGGGACGCATCATGCAACGAGAAAGCCATTGCCAGCTTTCTTCCCAGATTTCTAACTTTATGTACAGCTCTGTCCACTTAAACTAAATATATCAACAACCGCCAATCAGTCACCTGTGCTGGCCGAGCTTATCCCAAGATTTAACACCCTACATACCCGTCAATTCACACGGCCCTCTTGTTCGCGATTCCCTGTCGACTGTATTGGCCTTTAGTTTCCGCCCCAAATTCCCTGAAATGTTCCAGGAAGCAGTATGGCCCTCGTCCCTTCGTCCCGCATGTTGTTGCACAACGTTGTGTACAAATGCGCGGCGTTGGGCATCTTCTCTGTTGTATGGTCGAATGTTCATCATGTATGGGGGAATCGGGCGTGCTCTCGACCGACTAGGCCACTCACCGTTGACCGCTTCACTACCTTTCCGAGGTGGAGAGGAGACGGCCATTGTGGATGCGTTTATTTTGTGCTGGTGATGAACATAGCATGTTGTCTGCCACAAGGGGTGCAAGCTTGGCGATTTCGCCTAACAAACGGAGCATACGTGTGCCAGTAGTTGGCCGCCATGCGTAAACATTTCCGCCAGATTGCCCAGGGATTACAGTGATTCCAGTCCGGAACACCGAGTACTCTCCTGCGTTCTGTTTCCATTTTATCTTTTCTGAGGCTTGCGAGTCTGCAAGTCAGGTTCTCTATTGCGTGAGGTTTCCATGTTCTCTTCTCTTTACCTTTCGATTTGGTTTGGCTTACGAGCTGGTTCCAAGAAACTACGTAAACTTACATCTACGGGCAATAAAAAGCGGAGTACATGGGGGTATTTTCAAGACCAACGATATCACAATGACCACATGGACAAGGGGAACATATCGGTGAAGGGAGTTTTGGCGTGCGAGTTGTAGTTCGCGAGATATTTACATTGTTAGTATTACTTGGGTAGGCGTCATTTCCTAGGGGTTTGATATTTATATCTTAAAATCTATATGGTTTGTATTCAGGCTATATATCGCTCAATACGACGAATAATTCGGCACTGCACGTGTTAAAATGATCGCATCGACAAGGGCAAGACGTCCATGTCACTTGGTTTGGTCTGCGAGCCTGACAAAACTGTTGTAAGAACGCTTTCCAAAGTACCTAGCTAGAACAATGTATGTAGCTCTTGAAAAACCCTAGGGAAAAAGTATCTCTTCACGGGAATCATTTTTGTGCTTTGGTTTTGGAGAGTTGAAAAATGGAATTTGGCAGAGTTATGCGTAACAACAATACAAAACAACTCACATCTGGACGTTTATTAACAGTAAAAATATTTCGTGCATCAGGGAGAGTCAAAGATGCCGAACAAATCAGAAAAAAATGGAGAAATGTATATCAAGAACGAAAACATATGGTTTCAAAAACGTCCAGACGTGAGTGTTTTCGTAAGGTCGTGATGCACAACCCTGCCACATTTCGTTTTACAACTCTGAAAAAACAAAGCGCAAAGGTGCGAAGCCGTAAAGCTGTGGCTGTTGCTGGAACCAGCTCGTAGTTCGTTTTGTTTTGTTGTGCTTCCTTTTCCGTTTCTTTTTCCTTTTTTCTTGTTTTCTGTTGTGTATTATGTGGCTGCCTCGGTGTCCTAGGGCCAGTCGTACAACGTACCTGTATGCATCTGATATGTACGTGCGCTGATTTCCTTTTTGTATATTGTATAACCTGAGATATGCAACTTGCTTGGGTGACTATGCGTAATATTCCTGTCTTTTTTCAATCTTTCCAGAGGTATTCTTCCGCTCCAAATATATTGGAGCCTCATGGACTTGGTGTTAGCGCTGAGTCAAAGTGAGAACAACAAGGGCATACCTGGTAACATATATCACAGGAGTAATAGGTTACGGGGGGCGCTCTCGTTCTAGACCTAACAGTTATGTGGGGGGGCACGACACATCTCGTTTTGTTTAACTGAGTAAATCCCATACTTTGTCGTTATTGCTGGATAAAGGAAACACTCGTGTATTCAGTTGTGTTTTTTGTGTGTGTGTTTTCGTCCCATTTTTTCTGGGCGTCAGATGTTTGATTGAACCCACCAACCGGGGTCACACAGGGGGAAGGTAAACACAGAATATTTCTCTCCACCTTTTCTTCCTGCGGTTCTTGCCTAAATGTTTATCGCGAGAGGGGTTCAGCCGTCCCTTTCCCTCGTCAACATTTTAAGTCGAA
>JAYJME010002994.1:0-12762 GCA_036873775.1 Costaria costata | reverse complement strand
GTGGAGGAGTCCCACGTTTGCTTCCTCCCCTCCTCGCCAACACATTTTTGCGGGCATAGTATGTACAGTTATGTGATGTTTCGAGAAAGAGGGGCTTTTGGGGGTACGATAACTCGAGTTTTGCGCATTGCTTGTAGCCAATTTTGCTGCGTAGCTCATGGGGAGGCGGGGGCGGGGGCGGGGGTGGGGGTGAGAGGCGTATAGTGTCTAACGATGGCCGGATCGATTCGCGTGTGACGATCCCGCGTGGGTGGTAGGAAAAAGTGACGGGCGCCTAGTGAGAGATGGGGGCGTCAAGGTTGATGTCGTAAATTGAGGGGTCGTGTTGGGCGGGTAGGTAGGTGGATGCGTTTATGTTAAGGGGTGCAGCAGCAGCAACTGTTTGTTGCTAGCGGGAGGCGGAGCAGGAGGAGCAGCAAGCAGCAGCAATCGGTAGCATGGTGAGCTCTTCGCGTGCGTGCGTGCGTGAGTGCGTGCGTACGTGCATGCTGCTACAGGCTGGCTGGCTGCATGGTGTATATTGATGTGCATGTGTGATGTGTGTCGTATTATTGGTTGGGATAGGGGCAACACGATGATGACCCGTGATAAATCAAACACATGCTTTTGTTGTTTTTTGTTGTTTTTTGTTTACACAATCCGACAGATCACCGATCCCCACTTACTTGGCGATCTAGATCATAATCTAGATCTTTCAGGGAAGATGTATTCCTGATCTGCATGATCTGGCTCTCATGTTGCCGGGTGGGAGCCGCGTCTAATCTGCATGGTGTATGGCACGCGGTTTCCTGGGTTGGATCTGTACTACCAGGTATATACAGAATCCTGCACAACGTTTCCTGGGTTGGATCTGTACTCGACAGATCGTGCACAACTTTTCCTGGGTTTGGATCTGTACTATACAGATCCTGCACAACATTTCCTGGGTTGGATCTGTACCATACAGATCCTGCACAACATCTCATAACGGCAGGTTAGGATCCAGATGATGGCCTAAAGTGCACACATATTTCCGGAGACTCCCCGCTCGAAGCTCCGCACCCAAAATAGACTTTTGAGAAAAAAAGTGCTCTCAAACCCGATGAACGATCCCATATGGCCGAGGCATACGACAACGAAATAATGCTTTGTTATCTAGAGCAGGGCAAAACGGTTGCCCTGCTGTTCCCTAGGTGTTACCTGGTATAATACTGTTGGACGGAGGTAAATATCTTCTTTTGTTTTTCGGGGATTTTTTTTGGCCTTTAGATCAAAAGCGGCCAAAACAAAAAAGGGTTCGTATATACGAGTACCGGTACGTACGCCACACGTGGTAACTTGAAAGCCAAAAACAGGGAATACTCTTGGGTATAAGGCGACCGAAGCTTAATAACGAAGCATATTTTGTAAAGCACAAACGGCAATTCGAACGATCTTTGGGCACTTTCTCAGTTGAAGAGCCCGGGAGTTCCCAGTGACAATTTGGCCAAAACATGCTTCTCACCGCTATATCATACCAGGTATACGTAGCGCTGCATGGTACGGTGCAGGGGTGTTGTTCCTTCCATGCTTTTTCTGAGGCTCCTCACTTTTGAGGTGCTCTCTATACCCAACCCCCAAAACTTGTTGGATAGCAATAAAAAAAGTGCTTCCCGATGAGCAGTCCCCATGACCTATTAATATTACGGGGGGCCTTAGTTAATAGGACCTACTGTAGACACAATAGGACCTACTGTAGACACCAAAACCTATATGTTTCCCTATTTGCTAGCAATATTTGGTCCATATTCAATAGGACCTACTGTAGACACAATAGGACCTACTGTAGACACCAAAACCTACACATTTCCCTATTTTTGCAAACAATATTTGATCCTATTTACTATGGTCCCCCGTAATAGGTATACAACGTAACAGAATGCACAAAATAACAACATTCCGACGATTTTGGGGTTATTAAGGAGCCCCGTGATCCAGAAAAAGTTTCAGTCAACAAATCGTGTTACCTCGATATCGTATATAGCACGGGTCTGCGTAGCACGGGTGTGGTCTGATCTAGATCGTGATCTGTCTGATGTGTGTGTTATTGTTGGACGTGTGGGAGGCGCACTGTCTGTCCGTAGTTTCGACCTCTTTTCCTGTATCTGCGCCTTTTTTTTTCCCCTGCGGGACAGCGGGGGTCGACAACAACTTTGGGGGAGACTCTTCAGCTTGCGCCTTCTTCTGCAGTAGTAAACATACATCGGGCCACTATAATAGAAAACAAAAAACATCTACACACACCCTCTCGAGCTCGAATATTCGTTAAAACTTAAGGGAAGACGCAAACACACAAAAACAAGGCCACCACGCCGATGAAGCTGCTCTAGATGCCTACAACCACGCGCATTAGAGGGGGGCGGCGGAGGCCGCGCTTCGAAGGGAAAAGAGATGGCATGCGACTGAGCCAACCACCGATTGTTCGCAAGCTCTTCAAATACTTCCCGACGGGGGAGGGGGGGGGGGTTCACCTGCAAAACACGACGTCGTCGCCGTCTAAAAACCGCCCTGTCTCGCTGAGCGCCCAGATGTCTCCCTTCCCGTAGGCAGAATTCGCCTCCTTGCTCTCAGAGACGCCCAAAATCTTATCGTAGGACACGAGGCAAGGTAAAGCGGTCGTTACGAAATGATGGGAGGCAAGCGATGTTCGCGACCTATCGCCTCTTTCGGCAAACGCTAGGAGGAGAAGCGGCGGAGGTGGGCGAGTGCAACGCAATCGTAGCGCTTGCAAAGGTGCACGGAAAATCTGCCGTTCGAATCGCAAGACGCTTATGGAGCTACACCACCTTGCGCGCGAGTTTAAAGCGATCCAGCCGGTGTTGATAGGAGAGTGAGGCGGGGAGGGGGAGAGAGGGGACACGACCCGTGGTCCTCAGCACCCAACACAGCCTCAGTCGCAGGTAAAAAAACGGCCCCATACCATAAAAATAGACGGATCGAAGAGACCACTCCGGTTTCTTGCCACGAAACGAGGCGCTCGCACGCGAGCAGAGGTCATCATTCGAATTTCAGGAAGGGGTGGTCAGCGCGGCGGGGGTAGCTTGTGACTCGTCAAAAGACAATGAGCGCCTCGAGCACGCACACCTTGATGTACAGCTTTCCGCCATCGTCCTCGTCGGCATCGTTGCCATCACTGTCATCGTCCCGGCGTCGCCACCCCCGCCCTTTCCCCGCGAACTTCCCCCACCTGTTGCTCTTTCCGGCGCTCTTACCACCGCCGCCGCCGCCTGCCGAGAAAGGGACGCCGGCGTACAACCCGCATCAGGGTCGCGCACGGGGTATAAAGCGAAGGATCATGGGCAGGGGCGGCTCACCTTGAACGGCAATGCGGAATGTGGGACTCACTTACCTCAGCAGTTGAGCATATAATTGACGTGCCGTGCGGCGTGAGGGCTGCCGTGGCCCAGCACAAACTACAGAGCTACCTACTTCTGCGAGGAGAACGGTGGTACCCCGGTTGCAGCTCTCATGTCGCATCGTGGCTTGTCGTTCTACCCGCACGAAGCGCGAGCCCATCGATTCGGGACGATGGCGTGCACGTCGAAGAGATCATTGTTAGGCGCCCCCACGTGCATCTCCCGCGGGGTGCACTAAAAATATACTTAACAAGGGGCACGCAAGCGCGGATTGCACGGAAAGGACGCCATCGGTTGTGCTCAGCAGAGCACGTGGTGTACCTGATATGACCGGCCACGAATCGCTGCCAACCCCGCGAAAATGGCCAAGAAAATGTGGTGCAGCATCCGTGACCGTGCCCGTGCCCCCACCCGCACGCCCCATTCGCAGCGTCAAGCCCCAGGTCCCCAACCTAAAGCTCTACACAACCGTACGAACGACACACGGTCGATATATCCTCCAACAAGCTCCAAACAGCGCCAACTCGAGCGCAACTCGCTCCGTCCCCCCGCCAGTTTGCTCGGGCCAGCTGCAGAAAAAATCATGGCCCCGGAAAGTACCCCACCCATCGTCTTACCGGCCCGAAACAGTGACACGCTCGAGTAGTACGGGACGCCCTCGCTGCGGAAGTACTTCTGGCGGCAGAGGGGGTTCCGTCGGTCCGCGCAGCCACGGGTACCGGACGCTGCCAGCCGCGCACGGGCCTTCTCAAACCGGGCCACGATAGCCTCGTCAAGAATCAGCTGCACCTCCTCCTGCCATTCGTACAGTAGCACGAAGGACGTGGTAGAAGAGAGTAGCCGCTGAATAAGAGCGCTCGTGTTTTCGGCGTAGCGAAAACGTGCGTGCATGTGTGTGCGTGTGTGCCGTGCATGGGTACATGGGGCGGATATACTCTCTCGGCGATGACGGAGGCATCGAGCGGTCGAGGTCATTTTCCGGAAAAAAACAGCGCCCAACAGGAAAAGGGTCGTCTTGGGAGGCGTTTCCTGAGACACGCGAAAAGACCCGCTCAAATGACACCAGAGCCGGGTAGACTCATTCATGTGCCAAGGCATACGTATGGCTTGTGCAGTTGGTGTACTCCGTGCTGATTGGCAGGGGGTGACGCGTCCGCAAACGCGACAAGTCGGGTGCAGCATAAAACCTGCTGCTGCAGAAGAAAAGGCATCAAACGGCTAGAGCACGCCTGCTCGACAAACAACCCACCTGCATAGCTGCAGAAAACATGTTGCGGTATGAGACTGGGTCACCGAAGCCGTTGGGAACCCACGCCCTCCTCGTCGGCCGACTCCCTCCTTCAGAAGAACACGCAGGGTCTCCCTGCTCTTGCCTCCGCGGCTGCTGATCGGTGGATGGCGCCACCTTTCCACCAGCCAGCGCCCGTCCCTCTTCAGTATTCGACTGCTGCTGCTGCTGCTGGACTAGCGCTTGTCCCGCTCCATTTCGAGCGCCGCCGAACGTCAGCTTAAACGGAGGCACGGGATTGTCGTTCGCGCCGGGGCGAGGGGATGGCGACGACGTCATCCCAGCAGTCGATGCGCCCGTTTGACGAGCGCGGATCAAGTGGGTCCGTGTCGGAGGAAAGGATTGCGACGCCAACGATGACAGCGACGGCGCTGCCGGAGGTGCCGGCGGGCGCGGCCCCACTTTCAACGGCGCAACAAACGATCTCCTTCGAGCATGCAGCGGCGGCGGCGGCGGTGCACGTGGCTTTCGGTCTTCAGCCAACGGTGCATGAGCACTACTGTCTCTCGGAGGGGGCTGCTGCGGCTCCTTCTCCTGCTGCTGCTGTCCCTGTTCCAGCGATTGCTGTCCCGTTCGTAACGCTACCGATGGGAGCGGCCGAGGATGGTGATGGCCCGGTGGGGGCGCTGCTACGACTCTTGGCTGCCCCAGCCAAGGTGAGGCCCCTCCGGTGGAGCGGGTTGAAGAGCCGTCCGCCGTTTCGTTTAGCGTGGCGCCTCGCGGCGCGACGAGAGTATGGGTGCTGCTGTTGTTGTTGCTGCTGCTGCTGCTGCTGCTATTGTTGTTGTTCGGCGATTCTACCACAGCTGTGCCCCTCGTGCAGGTTCCCTGAGCGGAAAGTACCGCATTTCCCTGACTCAATCTTGCTGGCGCTTTAAACTTACCGGCGGACCGCCGGGCCTTTCTCGGCGGTACTATCAGTTTGTAAGGCGCATGCGCCTCGACGGCCACCGTATATGGTCTTGGGTCGGAAGTGCTGGCGTCGGTCTTTCTCGTTATTCCGCTCGCCGCTTCCTTCGAGGTATTGTTCTCTTTCTTACCGACCGCGGTGGCAGCGGCGGGCTGATGCCGCTGCTGCTGCTGCTTGTGTCGCCACCGCGGCTGCTGCTGCTGCTGCTGCTGCTGCTGTCCGTGCCGTGGCTGTGTTGGGGTGCTTTTGCCGTTCTCGAACGCTGTGCTGCCAGGGTGGTGGTCGACGCCGTCGGATGCCCGCCCGCTCTCCTCTCCCACTTGCACGGTGTACCTTCCAACTTTGATTTCTTCGCCCCCCTCGAAGGCGGCGCTCCTCGAGGTTTCGACCTTGCCTCTGCTGAGGGTGTTGGCGTTCGTCTCGTCACGGAGCTGCAGGTTCTTGCTGCAAAGAACGAGCGTGCCGTCCGACCATCTGGGCGACAAAGAGGAGAGGCACAACAGCAGCGGTGGCATGCCGACAACATAGACACTCAGTTGTGATCGACGAGAACATCTCAGACATTTGCTCTCGTAGCGCGCGAAACTCACACAGCCATAGTAGCCCCATAGCTCGCTTGCGCGGGGGGCGACGTGCCAACAACGGCGCATGGGACGCGAAGGTCGTGGTATTCCGTTACGTGCATCAAAAACAACTGGAAAATGGCATGGGACTCGCATTCGCGACACGGACGGTGCCAGGTTGTCGTGCAGCACGCTCTCAACAGTAGGAACAGTAGCGCGAGCACAACATCTGCCTAGGGTAATTGTTGGACAGACTCGTAGCCACATTTGCCAGTGTGCGTGTGCCCGTGGTTACACCCATCACAAGGTACCTGGTACCTGCTGCTGTACTACATGCCTGGTACCGGTACCAGGTATGTGATAGGATTACGAGAGGAAAATATTAAAAAACTTGAAAATTCAAAATTGCAAAATCGACTTCAAGAAAATCACCAAGGAAAGCGCGGTAAGACTGACCTTTTCCTTTTTTTCGCCGGGGGGTCGCTGGAGAATACGCACGTCCAAGTCCCATCTTCCATGAACGAGCACGAGTGCTTGCCTTTGCCTGTTTTCCCAGCTGGTTCAGTTGCGTCTTGACCTGTAACTCGGCTCGTAGACCCACGAAAAGGGCCCTATCCAAGAATCCCTCTGCGACCTATTGCAAACCCTTCGTCAAGGATCCTCGATCCTTGACCCAAACGCAGTTTAGTTCCGGGAGGAAGCCTTTTGCTATGGACCCTCTTCCGAGGCGCCGAAAGGAGGGAGGGGGCGAGATTGTGGAGGTGTACGGATTCGCAGGCTGGATCGCTAGTCTTGTGGCGTATGGTGAGCAGCAGACACACCTGAAAACAGCGTACAGTACGCAGCACCTCGTCTTGTTGATTGCGCCGCATTTTTTCCACGGCGCCGAATGCCGAACCTTACGACGTAAATGGGAGCAAGCTGCTGCTGCGGCCGTGCTGCCGTAGATGATCGCAGAGTCGTCAAGCTAGCTAAGGCAAGTACGTATTGCTATATACCTGGTATGATACATGAAACTGTACTTGTTGCACTGAAGGGAGGACGCCACGTCTTTCGTAACGCACTTTTGCTCTTCTGTTCTCCCCGCCTCTCTCCTGGACAGCTCTCTACCTCGTGTGGGCGTACGTTCCTGAGAGCACGCTCCAAGCCGTTGGCATAACATACTACCCCAGCAAGTGAGGCATTGAAGGAGATACACTTGTTGCAGAGAGCAGCAGCAGTAGTCTACTGCTGTAGTAGGAGTGCTAAAAATGGGTGCTCGTGCAGTATATTCAGCATTGCTTTCTATGCCAGGCGTTCAGAGTATTCATATTTTCTTCTCCCCGTCAGATTGAAAACAAATATAATTACGTACGAACTCGTATCGAGGGAGTACAGGCCACAGACGACCACAAGCCGTTTCTCGTTCGGGTGGACCGTTATCTCGAAGCATCCCTGTATCATAAGGTTGCTGTGCATTTATGAGCCTGGAGAATGAACCTCGTCTGCACATCTCCACCACTGTTAGACTCGTGCCGGTATCTATGATAGCACCTGAAGTGCTATATATAGTGACTCGTGCCGGTATCTATGATAGCACCTGACGTGCTACTTCGTATGATATATACTTCGAAGTAGTTGAGAACAGCGCGCGTTGAAGAGCGGTGGTTGTTTGTTGCACAATGTGCAAGTACACAGCAGTACTGCAATACACATACTGTAGTACTGCGTTACAGGTTAGCGTTCTTTCTGAAACGGCGGTGGTAAAATCGCCGTGGTTATCACTCCTTCGTGGCGTACAGGCTGCTCGAAATTCAGACACAGCCCCCAACATTCGCCGGGTGCGTTCGGTCAGGCGACTCGCGATTGTTCTTTGCGTACGGCAGTAGTAGTACTGCAGGACCTGGGACAACGTATCTGAGGGTGACCACATGGCCACAATTATTCCCACCGGTACCACAGTTAGTAATACTTTGTGCCGCCCAACTTTCCACCATAATTTCACGTGCTGACGGTAACACTACAGGTATTGGGCGATCGCCATCCCGAGCGCTATCTTCGTCACTGCTTCAGTGGCCATCCTCGCGTACATAGCGGTCAACTTTATGAGCACCGCGCCGCTCGATTCCTTCGACACCATCACAGGTATGATACGCCGTCAGCACCAAATGTCGCCACACCAGCGCATCGAGAGCTACCAACAGTACGTCAACAACATTAGTAGTAGTAGTAGTAGTAGTAGTAGTAGTAGTAGTAGTAGTAGTAGTAATACGAAGTAGTAGCAGCAGCAGTAGTAGTAGTGACAGCAGTGATAGAAGCAACAGTACTACGTAGTCGTTTAGTAAACAACAGTACCAGGTAGTAAATAGTAGAATTAGAAGTAGCAGTAGCGTCTACTAAAGCGGCTTCCCTCGGAGGAGCTTCGAGCGCTTCCAGTCATTACGAAATCGTAGCAAAAAGGCTGCGCGCATGTGCACGCGGTCTCGGACTCGATCACTTCAGATGCGAGCACGTAACACTTGACGCCCCGAGGTTGTGCGCCGCAAGCTGTCTGACTTACCGGGTAGGCGACAGGGGCCAAGGGTCGAAACCATATTGCCTCGGGGCTACGTTTTTCTTGTTGTGTGGCATTTCAATAAGCAGTTGCCCGCGGGAGAGAGGGAGGGAGAGAGGGACAAATGGTGGGCTATTGTATGCATCTCTTACGTTTTGCATGTCTACTGGAACCGTAAACTATTACCTGGTACATCGGATTTTGCAGTTTTGCGAAGGCACGGTTATGTACGGTGCAAGCCCTGCTCGACCCCCTTTCTCCCCTTGCAGACATGCACGCCAAAGCGGTGGTTGATCGATCGTCCGTCTGGGAAGAGGACGGATCGCCGGACAGCACAAGCCGCGTCCCGAACATCGGTGACATCGACATGTCCACCGTCAATAGGGTTCTTTACCAGGTGACTTTAGCTTGACGCCTCGTGCGCCCACAGCCCACAACACTCTGCACTTCTTCATCGTACGCAGAGACTTGTGAGCTGCATGCTCTGCACGGTACATAACGCAACCTTCCCGAAAGAGAGAATCTGGCACTATAATATTACTTCAGTGCATTGGACCCCTTCCCTGAAACCACTCGCCTTCAAAACACATGCACGTGTATTTTCCGGTAGTGCATTAATAGTTCTATTAATATTTTAATAGTGGTAAGGACAACATTGCTGTGTTGCTGCCCGTGCTCCCGGGAAAACTTGAAGAATCACACTCAACTTGCCGTTGCGACTATAGTAGTCGAGACGGTGAGAAGGTGGCATCAGCACCTGCCACCATCCACCAGATAAAATACCTGGTACAATGTTTTTTTCGTTTCCGCGCGACATCTCGCGGTTGATTTGAGCTATTAATATAATATGTGGCTGACTGGCTATCATGCTATGCGCTGCCGAACGGTCCGAAACGAAACAAACGTTCGCTCGCAGGACCCTCCAAAGAATGGGTCGTCGAGAGGTGTTCAACGTCGACGGAGGGATTGGGCCGCGTCGGGGCCGCCGCAAGGGAGCAGTGTCGGCGGGCAACGGGGGGGGCAGCAGCGGTTTGTTCGACAGGGAGCACCGCCCGATGGCAGGGGGGCTGACTTCGGCGGCAACACCGGCTAAGCTGTATATATGATAGCCCTGTTTCGTCAATGCTCGTGGTCTCGTTTTTTGGCAGTTGCTTGATGTACGAGTGAATCGGGAAACGGACGTTGTTGTCCTCGTGGCGGGGTGTGCTTGAAACAACAGCAGTAGTCACAAAAGCTACCAGTAAATATGAGTACAGCTATGCAAGCTACGATTAATACGAGTAGTGCTATGTTGCTGACATCATATCAATATAGCTTGATGTATATATGCCTGGTACACGATACAATTAATGCAGCAGCAACAACAACAGTCTTCGATGACGGAGAGCTCCAACCGCCATGTGCACCTCACCGGTATTTTCATTTTTCGGGGGGGGGAAACGTCAGGGGTGGTCAGTTACATACGAAAATGAGGGTTTGGCATCACCAGCCTTCCTTGTACTGAAACCAAGATGTGTTTATTATCCGTGATGTGCATCGAATCTGCACCAGACGCACCGACTCTACACAGACAACTCCTAGCAAAAAGCACGCTCAGCACCGGACCATCGCACGAATGTACGCCTTTGACTAGCAACTGCCAACACAAAACACCGACACAACTACTGACTGTGTTCCCGTCCATTATATCCATAACAACAAAGGCACGGCATGAACCTAAGTATGAAGCTTGGGGCCAGGCCTGGACACCTCAAGGGAATAACCCGCACAACACGCCTGTCAATACCGACACTCGGAGAAAAGCTGCACAATACCACTACCACCACTATTTACACTAATAAAAGTGTACCTGGTACATACCAGTAGCGCTGGCCAATTCGGCCACATTAATCAAAACGCCTTCTTGGACTAGATGCGGAAACCTAACCATACCATGCTCCGTGGCGACGGCCTACTCTTACCAAATACTCGAATATTATGTCGCTTGCTGCCCTCCTACCCCCCTGCCCTCCTGGCCACAAAACAACGCACGGCGCTCTCCCTCCCTCCTTGATGGGTAGAGGCTCATGAGGCGGCCAGGTTGATGGCCCGCAGCTCCTCCTGCACCATGTCCCCGGCGGTGATGGCAGGGTAGAGAACAGTGGCCTCCTCCGTGGCAAACCCCCCGAGCGGGCGGAGCACCTGCAATTGCGGTACCCGCAAGCACGCGTTCAGGGCATTGTTTGTTAAATAGTCAACACACAAGACGTCGTGTGCGAGGAGGAGATGCGTCAGGCGTGGATAGTGCACCTTGCACACAACGACTCGTGTTTCTACAACAAAACTACTACAGCATGCTCACTGTTGCCACTACTACTACTACTACCACTATTACTTCGACTACTACTACTACTAAAACCACCACTATTGCCTGGTACGCAGTACTATTAGAACCACTGATTCTACTACTATGCTACTACCACCACCACTACTACTATACTGTACCCCTCCTACTACAGCAGGATTATATACTACCTGGCACTATTTTATACTACTGTACCAGGTACTACTGTACTGTACTATGAATACCACGACTACATCTACTGCTGGCGAGTATCGTCGCAAAAAAAACTCCCGGAGTTGCTCGTTTCCTTCTCAGTTGCTTGCCGATACCGGGGAGCAACAAAGGCGATACCGCAGCAGTAGTTCGTACATAGCTCATCCCTCACCTGATCGGACGCCACGTGGCAGAAGCAGGTGGAGGAGATTCGCCACAGAGACTTCCCCGCCTCCCTCCGTTTCCGCATGGCTTCCACTGTCGTCTCCGACACCGCGACCTGGCCACAACGAGCAACACAGGTTGGTACAATAGTGCAAGCAATGTCTGCCTGGTCGGTGAAAACCCGACGTGCTCCGTCCCGCCATCGTGGGGATGCGAGGGTCTATGGTCATATCATACGACTGCGGCCATGCATGATATGAGCACACCACCTCCCCCCACCAGACGGAACACCGCTGTTAGTCCTTCCACTAACTGCAATACTATATTACTCTAATTCCCACTAGTTTGGCCCCTAAAACGTGGGTGGTCTAAAATGATTAAAAACGGAAACGAGGGAAAAATCAAAACTCCTCACAATATATACGCAAACCCACCCCGACGTTGCACTGCGCTGCCGTGATTTGCAACGTCACCGTCAAGTAGGCTGCGTGTCGGCCTGCGGGCAAAGGCAGCCCCTGTAGGGATAATCGAGAAGGCCTTATAAATCTCGTTGAACTCCGAAAACAGAATGCCAACGCCGTGTAGTGATGACGGCGGCGCATTGAATGCGCTCCAACGGCGCAATGACAACACTCCGATATCATCGTCACATGTCCTGTACCGGAGGAAATAAAAGCACCAGCCGCACCTCGTGGAACCCCGCCAAAACGTGACCCCCCGTGAGTCGCTCCAGCTGCTTTCCGGCCTGCACCAGAAGGCACCCATCAGGCACCGACACAGGCACTTTCCTGTCGCCAAACGCCAAAAAGGGGGACAACGCGCGGGTGAAATAAGCCTGGGCACACTCTGCGAGCCAAGCTCAGGCAAACAACGGACGTTTGGAGGGGGGTGCGATCATTGTCATGCATGGTCGGTCGTAGTCGTGTGGCCAAAGACCCCCGCACCCCTGCAATGCCGGGACGGGAGGAAGGCATCGGGAGTAGACGCCTTGGCGCTGAGGCTACAGCAGAGCGGTCCGAAGTAGACACCTTCCCCTACGTGGACCGGGTCGGATGATGTTTCCCTATGATGACACCCGAGACGGAGAAGAAGGGTGGAGTCTCGACGGCCTTGACCCAACAGCGGACAGACTGGAACAGGTCTCGCAGCTTGGCTTGCTCAATATCACCGCGGGGGTAAGCTTGGCAAGCGGTCCTCCCCGGACTGACCAAAACATTAACGTATCAAAGCTCAAGCCCCTCTCTCTTTCTCTTTTATCTCGTTCTTGTGCGCCGCAGACAGCGCGGCACCGCACCGCACCGCACCGCACCAAAAACAGCCACTCTACGCTATGACAGGAGCTCTGCCTCTGACTCACGAAAGCGAAATGATCTCGCGCGGGCATCTTTGTGAA
>JAYJME010002993.1:0-12762 GCA_036873775.1 Costaria costata | reverse complement strand
GGAAATCTCAGTGTTGGGAGTAAGGGTTCAGTTTGGGTTGCAACGTTGCAACACCCCCCCCCCCAACCCAACAACGTAATGCTCATGTTCTGGTTCCGATTTGCTTCCCCACTTCCACGTATGAATGCGATACGTGCCCGTCTGAGAACGCAAGTAATTGCGATCGATTGGCCCTCACTCCCGGCTCCCGGCTATTGTACATGCGATATGCCTGGTACCTGGTACTACTGCTGCGATACTCGTAGATTCACAGGGTGTTCGCATTGCGGCCGCAGCACTATGTAGACGTGAAATGTTCGCGGCCGAGGGGATGTCCCGCAGCAACATCCATGCATCCATAGACTAGATAGACTGGTTGTATCACTCCACAACCATAACCTACTCGTACCTGGTATTAATAGTGTAATACCTGGTAGTCTAGAGATCTGTACCCATCTCCATCTCCATCAATATCCATCCACAGCAATCTACAGCAGTACTATTAATACGTGTGCCCTATTATTAGTCAGGACGTAATGATGTACCGGTATGGTCCGAAGTCCTGATCATCCCCTCAGAAGGACTGAGATTTTGTATAATACGAATACGCTATTAAAACCTCAACCTCAAGTACGCGTGTATTCATATTCTGTTCACCTGGATCTCCGAATGCATCTTCGATCTCTCGCAATGTTTCCTCCGTGGGTGCGATGGGGTTGTACGCCAGCACGGACCCATCCGCCAGAGCATATACGGCCATTCGAGCATACATATTAACCGTAGGAATCGTCTGTAAAGGCTGCAGGGTAGGGCGGGGTGGGGGTTTGCGGTGGGGCGGGGTGGGGCGGAAAGTGCGTCGGGTGTGGCGGTCCATTGGAAATTGTAGACGAATAGACCTCACAAGAACAACAACAAAACACAGAAAGTGAACCCAGAGCCGAGAGAGGGAGCTTCTATCCTTCTATGAAATTCTACTTTTCGCCATAAAGTTAGACTATGACCTCACGGGAGGGCACCCCGTCTCGTCCTCCCGCCTAACATGCGCCCCGCGCCCAGCAACGCCGACGCTCATGCAGCATGCGACATACCTGGTACAGCAGTATACTGACTGCTAACTACTTCTGACTGTCAACAAAACACGAAGGATACTGGTGTACTGGTCGGTGTAAAACAACACTGAACACGCACCTGCTCGAAGAGCCAAAGACCACGTGCGGGTTGGCTCTCGTCTCTCAAGCTCAGCGGACGGTGCAGTGGAGGAAACTTGCCGTGGAAGTCCTGGCTGAACTCGCCCATGCAGTCCTCCGGGGGAAACAAAGAAGAATCGGCGCTCGGGAGGAGGCACGCGCCGTGATTCGGCTGGGGGTGAAAGGAGAGAGGCACATGGAATCCCGCCGATAGTTGAGAGAACAAGGCCAAGAACCAGGACGAAAAAGTGAAGTACGTCAGTGGAAACGAGGCGGAGGACGGCCGGATTTTTTTGCCTCGGTCGGAGGCGGAACGCTTCATCTTGCTTCAACGGCCGTGGTGGGGGGCTGCGACTGCACGTTCTCTCGGGCAGGTGCTCTGGGGGGGGACTTCAGGGTATCCATGCTTCCATAGCGAGCACAGCGAAGCTTTCAGGCGGAGTTCCACACATACAGGAAGCGTTACTATCAAAATATTCAACCATTTCATCCCCTTGTTGCTGCTTCCAGCTTCCAGCTGCAAGTGTCTGTGCCTGTGCCTATGCGAGGTTCGCCAGCTTTCTTCTGTGCGGCACAGATATATAATGCGACCTCGACCTTCCCCTCGGCTGCTACCTCCTGTCAACGATGCGGATCTCCTTAAATTCCCAGAGAAAATCTTGTGCTTCGTGATCAATTACTCGTGCTATCTGATCGCTGAAGCAGATAAGGTTTCCCGTTCACTCGGCGAGAAAGCAGTAAAAGGTCAGTGACCCGACGTGAAGGACGATGGACCTGACACCACCACCCCAAAATCTAGCCTATGTAAGCTCGAGTGCGTGTCGCGAGGGCAAACCCTAACGTTGTCGCCCCTTCGTTTCCAGTTTGCGGTTTGCGTATGTTATACTACTGCTGTACCAGTATTTCATCGGATGACTTCTGTGTGCAACTGCTGTGTGCTACGAGTACAGCAGTACGCGACATGTGTTAAGAAAATTCAGGCTGAGGTGTGTCAAATAATAAGAATTTACAGCTCGTAAGCATCTGTGCTCAGTGAGGAACGCTCCTCTAAATCCTATATAATAGCCTTTGACATCCTGCGCTCCACGCCGAGATCACAATAAGCCGCGCTTAGCCAAAATTGGAGTTTCTTAACTGCTGCAGTGCCAGAGAGTGTATACCAGTTCGTACTGCTCTGCGTTCGAGTACATTGTTTCGTACCCGTACAACCCACGGCCGGGTTTAATGCAAAACCGTTACGTTGCCTCTGACCGTGCATGCGTCTGGTCATTTACCTTGCCCGTACAAGAGGGCAAATTATGTTACCAGTACGACAGAGTACAAGGTTGGTACATAGTTGGTACATACCAGGCACATATACATACAAAAGTACGGCATACTTCTCGGTCAGGTTGAGCTGCGCATGATTGTAGCCGAAGTCTGTGTTGTGTGTGGGGCGGGTGTCGGTTGTCTTTTCGCTCACCAAGTCAAGATCCCTTGATCCCTCATCTTCTCAGCTCCATGTTCTCATGCATTTGTATCGACCCTATGAAAGATGAACACAGAATGGTCAACAATGTTCGGGACACCCACGTGGGCAAGGCACCAACCGCGATTTAACTACGAAAGACATTTTGTGCCCGCAGCTTTCCTGTTATTGGTCAATCTATCAATCTGATATAACCTATTTTACAAGTAAAACTGTCAATCCACCATGTACCGGTACCAATTTACCAATAGCAGGAAAATTGCGGGCACGAAATGTCTTTACGTGTGTTCGTATTATATAGATGGTGGGGTTTTGCTATGAACCAGAACTCTGCTTCCAACCACCCTGCTCCCGCTTGGCGTCCATCCCACGCCGACCGGATCCCACCCGGATCTGAGCCCTCCCAATTGACCCTGGATAGAGATTGCGCCCGCAGGGATGAGACAGAGAGCGAAGCAACTGGTCGGCCACTAATACTTCTTATTATGTCTCGATCTTAGTGGTTTTTGCTGGGTGATCAGCCGCTTCGCTCTCACCCGTGTATGTGCAATCTACGATCTACAATCTACCAATCTAGAATATCAATCTACCAATATATCAATATCATCTATTGTATACGAAGTATATCTACTATTACGGGGGACCATAGTAAATAGGACCAAATATTGACAGCAAAAATTGGGAAATATATAGGTTTTGGTGACTACAGTAGGTTCTATTATGTCTACAGTAGGTCCTATTAACTATGGACCAAATATTGATAGCAAAATTTGGGAAATATATAGGTTTGGGTGTCTACAGTAGGTCCTACTGTGTCTATAGTAGGTCCTATTAGCTACTCGTATGGTCCCCCGTAATAGTAGAGTTGAAGAGCTCAGGTCCGGGTGTGGGGTCAGGCTGGCGTGGGATCAGGGCGCCAAGCGGGAGCAGGGTGGTTAGAAGCAGAAAGTGCACCCACGTGGGTGGCTCGACCATTGTTGGAAAGCTGGCGGTCCTGTTCTGAACCAGGTACCTGGTATACGGTACCAGGTACCATGGTATACGAAGTATAATACCAAGTACAGAAGCATTATCGCCTGCTCTAGTCTCCTGATCTACGCTTCTAGCGAGTGCTCAATTTGTTTGGTCGTGTAGCTCGCTGTGCTGTTGGACGCATCAGAAGTACACCACTATTAGTAATACAGTCGCCCTAAAGCATCTCCCCACAACATGTTGACAGTTGGGACGGGAGTACGGTAAAATTGCTCAGCTTCAAAGCCCCGTGTTTGGCCACGACTGCCAGCGAAAACCGCCCGATGGATTCACGTAAAACATGCTGTACAAGTATTGCGACCCAACGAGGTATTTCCTCAATAAGCACAAGGTGCAACCCTGCACGGCTAGATGTACCACATAGCTCGGCGCAGGGTACCCTACAGGATCACTCTATTCGCTTAACCGATGGTCGTCCCAGCATGACGTGTCGTTTTGACGGCGCGCTTCCCTTCGCGCGGCTGGCAGAAATGATCGCTGACGGAATTGTAAAGATACGCGACGCCTTGGAAGATGTAACGCACTTCTTGCCCAAGGACGAGCACACTCGGAGAGACTATGCCCAGCGCTTTCTCGAGGCCACTGAGAAAAATGACGAGGAGAGAACATCGCCGAAGAAGGGGTAAGGACGTCCGCAAGGGGCATAGCCGACGGGTCGCTCGGGGTTAGACTTGCCTGGCACCACGTGCACTCACGTGGTGATTGTGAGTTTTTAACGATGGTGCATTTTTGTGCAGTGTAAACCTTGTTACGTGCTGCCTGACAGCAATGGCCTTCATGCCGCGTGCCCCCTCGTCGTCAGGGCTCTCGTATTCGATGCAGCAGAGATCGCGAACGGCGTCGACGGTGACGAAGGCATCGAGGGATCTCTGTGCCCGGAAGAGATGTGTAGAGTACGCGAAGAGTTTGGCGCGATGGATGTGTCCTACACGGAGCAGGTGAGCCCTCGTATCGTCCTCAGCTTCATCATTTTGTTGTCGTTTTGGGAGGTTCACAGCAAAGTCGCGGCCGTTTTCTGCAACGTCTTCTGCTAAGGATTCTACCATTTTGTTTGGCGTGCTTACCACGGCCCTCCCCATCGGTGCTGACGAAATGATTCAGTACTTTACCGTGTTCTTGGCCCACAAAACATACCGGATAAAGTACCAAAAATCTTACGATTTTCGAGGTGGTCCCCATATGCTATTTTTTGTATCCACATCGCGCGGCGAAGCCGCGCTCGGGTTGGAACCTTACCCTGGATTAGAGTTAGGGTTAGGGTCGGGTTGGGTCGACGCCCTCTCGTGATTTGTAAAACAAAGCATTAAAAAGCACAAAGAAAAAATCGAAAATCGTAACAGAATTTGTACTTTACCTGGTATGTTTTGTGGGCCAAGACTGGTAAAGGCCCCTCAAAAGGGTTTAGAAATGTGTATCTGGGGTGCCGAAGAGTGAATCCCGCGCCGTTTCAGTTTTGTCGTAGCACGTCGAACCCATATGGACGCGGACATGGAGCTCATCTGGCTGATTCTTCCTCCTTCGGCCACCCCTCACCCCTGCTCAGGATCTTGTTTGCGCTCTGGGGTGGGTTAGGACCGTGGTTTATGATGTACAACAAGTACTGCTAAATTTTGAGGACGGAGACTTGGAGGACCTCGCGCAGGTGAGGTTCATGCCCCACCTATTTGCTGGAAAAAACTATTTCTACGATTTTGAATGCCGAGAAAGCTGAGGGTTGTATGAACCTCGGCCCAGCTTCGACCAAAGTGTTGAAATATACTTGCCTGTAAACCCTAGCCTTAACCCTCTTACTACCGCAAAAAAATATCCCACACTATTTCCAAGTAGTTTTGTCCCCAAAAACCGTGTTCGGCTCTATAATAAAGGGGTTAAAACTCCGACCGCCTGGGGAATTTCTCGGCATGAAGTGCATGTACAGTAGGTAGCCCGGTTTAAGGGACCCCTTTTAAGGGAAAACGGCATATAAGGGACCTCAAATTCCTGCGCACCGTTTTGTGCCACTACTGACTACAAAGGACCGGTACGAGCCCTAGTAAGAGGCGTCGGTCACGACCTCCTATCCCGAACGCAGTAGGGTCCCTCAAAACGGGCTATCTACTGTACTGATATACTTAGTGTGGACTGTCAACCATTTGTTGAAGCTGGGCGGAGTCGTAAACACTGCTGAGAATTCTTGGCGCTCACTGTACTATCGAGAAATACCCTAGTTGATCCTGTTGGGAGAGCGTGAGTTGTTCGTGGCGAATTCGCATTACACGCTTGGACGTGTCAGCCGTCCTTGAAAGTGACGATGAGTGTTTGTACCGGCCCACGCTGCGGAGTTGCGTGGCCACTTTTTTGCTTGATGTCTTCTCGTTCGGACCGTTTTTTTTTATCGAGTCCAGCAACTATTGCTCACCCCGATAAGTTTCTGCGCTCCGTCCTTGTTATGCTCCGAACTCGACCTCGTACAGATCACTATCATCTCGCTGCGGATATTTGTCTGGTACGCCAAAAGCACCCACAGAACCATCTGCCGCCTCTGCGGCGTGGTCGGCATGGTACGACCTATTGGAACTCCCGAGCGGCCTAGCGACAACGGGGCGGGACCAAACTTGCCGGTAGAATTTGACCCTTACTGGCCGAACACTTTCGACATGAACGCAGAGGGGATGCAGGGTCCCGAAGACGGGGGGGGGCTTCCTTGGGAGCCCCTGGTGCCCAGGCTATTGCACGAGGCTCAGCGATTGGCTGCTGAGGGCAAGGGGCGACCCTTGACCTCGGCCGTGATACTGGCCGCAGTCTTGCCGTTTTCGGGGGTTGCCGTGTTTTTCGGCGCGCCAGTTTTGGCCGGAGATGCTGCGCTGCAATGGGGGGCGAGCACGGCTGTCGGGAGGACGATAGGACAGGGCACGAAGAACGCTGTGGAGGTGAGGGCGAGGGGAAAGGGTAGGCTTTGGGATGACGTCGCGACGTGTATGTGGCTGGCTGTCATGTGGAAGCTGGGAGTCATGCGAGAGGGGTACGAGTAAGATTTCTGGGTTTTGGGAAAGATTGCACGACTGTATACACGCTTGTTCTTCCCAAGAGCGCGCGTGCTCTGCGTCGTGTGCGGGTGGGGCGTGTGGCTGGTGTTTGTGTGTTTGTACTTGATGCCAGGTATGTAGTTGCCAGTATGCAACAGGCGCGCCGTTTGGTACGTCTGTGTGCTGTATCATCTCCTGCAAGAAGGTACCTGCGTTCTACTTCCTATGCAGTCGAAGCCAATCGCATTTTTGGTCGTCGGATTCGCTGCTGATTGCGCACTCGCTCGATACGTATCGTACAGCTTGCCATCTCCCTCTTTACGTTGACGTTGAGCGTGGCATTCGCTGCAGCCGCTGTGTTACAGAGCTGTCAATGTTTTCTCATCGTACCGAACGATTGAGCTTCGACCGCCGACCCCAACACCCAACACTTATGCTGCCGTCGAAACGACGCCGCTGCTATCAATGCTGTATTTTTGCATTTTCGACGTTCCTTCCCAGCTCGGCAGGCTCGGCTGGATAGCGAGCAAGCTGGCGACCAAGCAAACAGTGAGACTTGCTAGCCGGGAGCTCGACCGCGTGGGGGGCGTGTCAGGGCTAGCGTGTCTGGTGGGGGGTGGGGCACTGTGGTCGGCGGCGCACCCGATCGAGGCTACGAAGACGGGCATACAGGTGGCGGGCAACACGGGCAAATTGGTGTACGAGCAGGCCATGTGGATGGGAGACTTGTTTGCGACCATTGGAGAAGAAATGTTCGCTGGGAGCCAGTGACACGTGACGCGGCATGGGAGCAAAGCGCGTTCGAAGCAATGCCCCGGTTGCATGGTCTCTACAAGGGGCGCGCGACCAGATAAGGAGGAGGGGCTGATGCTTGCAGTAGTGATGCTCACCTTTTAATAGATCGTCAGGTGCACCGCAGTGTCCGGGGAGGGTTTCGACTTGTCTCCGCCGATGCAAGGCTAACCGGTTATAGCAAAGATAATACGTGGCTGACTGGTTATAAAAAAGAAATGAAGCCGACATTTGGTGGATTGGGTTGTTGATAGATGCGACAGCAGCAGTGTATTCGCCGTCTTCGACGGCATAGTTAAAAGTAAAATGGGACAAGCGGGCACCGAGGAAGGACCGTGGATAACTGCATGCTGCATATGTATGGACTGTATCAGTGGACGGCGGTGGGAGTAGGTGCCAGCGAACGAGCTATGGCATTGCCTTGCGTATAAGGAATCTTCAAAAACGCTTATTCGGGGCAAGGAATGTGTTTGCTCAGTTCTAGTGAGAGTGGAGTTGTGCGATGTTGTAATGTACTTTGAAGTAGTATGGACAGCATTATATTTTATCCACTACCCATGGGTTTTTCTGAAGTATGCGTTCGGGTGTTGTCAGCAAAAATGTGCGTTTGGGTGTTGTTTGCGTTCTCGTGTTATCCGCAAAAGGTGTGCGTTGGTGTGCAATCTGCAATAGTGTGCGTTCGCGCGTTGTCCGCGTCGAAGGCTCGCGGTGCTCTCTGGTCTTGTCGGATCGGAGCAGTTTGCAACTGTGTAAAATAGAAAAAAAAAAAAAAATGTAAGAAATCTTGTACCGCGAGGAAGACATGTTTCTTATATCCCGCACGTCCAATATTGATCATTGGATATCCAGCCGGGCAGCGAGCGGCGTGCCAAGACCCAAGACGAGGAAGCCCCGGGGTGTGCGTCGCAACATTGTTATTATGGCCCTCCGTTACCAAGATTCGATAGGTCGCGCTTAACGGATGCTGCAGATAATACCCCGGAATGTAACGGTCACTCAGCACCCGAACACGACCTCTATGGCAACGCGAGGGTTGGGCAAGTGCAGCTGGCACAACTACCCAGTTGGTTCGTTTGAATCATATTGCTATTAGGGTCTAACAGGTACAGTTGGAGTACGCTCTATCGGTGCCTTCGTAGCAGGGCTGATGCCACGACCTCCCAGCTGTGCCGGTTCGGTACCCTGGTACAGCCGTGGTTCGACAACAGTTAAGATACATTCGACCCATGGAACAAATCGTCCTTGCCAGACGCTGAGCTATTTCAGTGCTCACGGCTTATCAATAGTGTATGCACTCGAGAGTCGTACATGCGGAGTCTACTCTCCTGCATGTTTTTTGTATTTCGCGTAGTTCGCACGTCTATATTAATAGATAGATCGGAAGATATGCATATTGCACGGTCCGAAGAATGCACGTCACACATCCAAATAATGATAGCACACTTCCCATGATTTTACTTACAACAAAAGAAGGGTGGCGAAGCTCTACCTCCCGCGACCCGCGAACCTCGTCACTATCTCGGAATCCTTGACAGAAAAACAGCTCACGACGCCTTCTCGATACAGGCAGTACAGCAGTACCTACGCGCACGACGTCAAAATTGGCAAGGATACGTTTGCTACTCGTACACAAAAAAAAAAAAAAAAGGCGCAGCTGCAGCTACTGCAGCAATGCTGCTGCCGGGGGCTATCGAACTGTGAATCACCCCCCGCATTTCACGGCTTCGCAAATATTTCGCCAAATGTACGGTCTTCTACAAATGCCGTCACGCCACCAACCCTAGCCCCCCTCCCGAAACAGGTACCTAAGCCCCCTCCAGAAACAGGTGCCTAGGCCACCTCCCGAAGCAGGTGACAAGCACAAGCAAGGGACTGGCATCGTAGAGATGCGCCGTCGGAAACCCCTCCTCCTTCCGAACGCCCCCCGTAAGAATAACGTGGTAGCGAGGAACTCGCATCAGTCTACTTGTAGGTCTACTTCCTGGTCCTCCAGCTGCGTTGCCGCCAATAATTCCCCGTTAGCCGCTGTTTGCTGAGCGCGCTCTGTCGCGAGCGCCTGCGCTACCACGGCTGCCTCTGGGTCTATCTGGGCCACCGCGGCTGCTTCTGCAGCTACCCGGGCCTCCTCGGCTGCCGCTTGAGCCGCCGCCGCCTCGGCTTCTACCCGGGCCGCCTCGGCTGCCGCTTGAGCCGCCGCCGCCTCTGCCGCGATGGCCTCGGGAGAGCGCACTGGTTTCCACCTGCGGAGCGACGAGCAACAGCATCAGCGTCGATAAGTGCAAATTGAACAGCAACTAAACATTACTGCTACCTGGCAGAGTCTACCAGGTACATATTTGTTGAAAGACTGTCAAGCAATACGAATAGAAGCAAGACGCTCAACACTTTATTAATAGTACCTGGTAGAACCTATCTGGTAAAGATTTGTCAAAAGACTGTCAAGCAATACTGATACTGATAGAAGCATGATGCTTACGTTAAAAACAACAGACAACAGCGTTGGGTCATCGATCGGTTACTACCAAGACGGGCATGCCCGAGCACAATGCCGTCCTTCCCGGACACCAAGCACTCGGCATCTTCAGGTCGGTGTGGGCGGACACAGATCTTACGCGTTGCCCATCGCCGGGCCCCCACACCTTTGCTGATGTATTAGGTGAGACGCAGCTACTACAGCAGTAAGTGTTACGTAGATATTACAAGTGCGGCGGCTGTCTAAGGGTTTTGTTTCTAACGAAACTTTCTATTTCGGGAAAAAACGAAAATTGTTTTTTTCGGCAACCGAGAAACTAAATTTTCGGGAAAAGCCGAAAAACTTAAACAACTGATAAAAAGCAATTGAACTTTTTCGGCAAAAACATGAAAGGGGTTAGAAAATCGGGCAGCCGCACTACAGCCGCACCGCTTGAGCCGTGCCACCACCTGTGAGCGCACAAGACTGGCCACTGCCATGCCCAAGGCCATCACAAGCCAGCCGATCGCAGAAAGCGCAGTGGGCTCCTGGGCTCTTTTCGTCGACTCGACAGAGAACACGTACCGGCGTAGCGGGACAACTCAACTCGCTGAGGGCAGCAACTACTAATCTTGTCGCGTTGAGTGTTGTCATGCGACGAATTGCTGATGCTTCGATTCACTCCCAAAGGCGCGGACACCTGCCTACAAGCCAGGCCGCCTCCAGTTGAACCACCGTCCGCATGATTTCTGAAAGAGCGGCTGCTGTGGGTGCCGGGTGGACGATTGTTTCAACGAGCTACAGTAGCTTATCCTCCCCGTCAAGAAATTACCTGGCACCCTTTTCGGTTTTCAGCAAAAACTGATTAACTGAAAGTTCAGGGAAACAAAAAAATTAAGTGCAGGTCGCGAAAACCGACCCTAAAAAGCGAGATCAAACGCCGAAACGTTAAGTTGGTGCGCCTGTAAAAGTCCTCTGGTGTGTGAAAGCTTACAAGTGGTGGTCGAAAGCTCTACATCAGAACCAGTACTTCGTACATGATTTTTGTGGTCATGTCGCCAGCTCTACTATGTCGCCAGCGCGCGCACACCGACCCGCACACCCCGTCCTCGACGTTGGACCTGTTCGTCACAAAATGGCCCAGGATTGAAGGCCGCACTCCACTCACTTGGGGAAGATGCTCAACACGAAAGAAGTGAACAGGAATCGCGCATCCATCAGCAGCCCTCCGCCTTCCGCGACCACAGTGGCAGCCGTGCACAGCTTCTTCCACAGCCCGCCACCAACCTCCCCCCCCCCCAGCACCTCCTTCAAAAAGCCCGTCTTGAACAGAACCGTCACCAGGCCTCCCACCGCCAACAAACCAAGCATAAAGAAGTCTGCGTCAATCCCGAACACCAGAAAAATGACCATGAACTGCAACACCATTTTCGCTAATCCTCGGGCTTCTCGCCCTACGTCGGGAACTCTCCGAGGAGGATCCACCAAGTTCCCCCTTCCGGCCTCGCCATCCTCCCCTAATCCCGCCGCGGGGATGAACTGTGCTGGAGGGGCGCCCGTAACGTCTCGCACCGCGCCGCCCGCGGCCGGCCCGGGCATGTTACCACCTAACGCTCGGGTCGCCGCCGCGGTAGCGACTTCTGAGTGATACGGTCGAGGCTGCTGAACCTGCTGATGCTGCTGCTGCGTGAGCACCATCGACTGCGACGAGAGGAAGTGGTGGTTCTGCTGGTGCTGCTGCAAGGCTTGCTGGTTCTCTCGCAGAGCCTGTTGGTACTGCCATTGAAGTTGGCGCATCTGCTCGGCGCTTAGGTCGATACGCTCCGCGGCCACTCCGGGGACGCTCGGAGCTACGCCGTTGTTGGCACTCGGCGGTGGCGGCTGCTGCTGCTGCGGCGGCGGCGGATGCCGTGCCGCGGGCAACACGCGGTCGGATGTAGATGTTTTCTCGGCAGGCTGCGTGACAACGAGGTGCATATTGTGCTGCACCGCAAGGTCAACCTGATGCGAGAAATCAAGAGCGGACACCAACGGGAGGGCATGAAGCGTGTACGCATTAGTGGTGGTGGATACGATGACGTGTGTATGGTACGCGGGAGACTTGGGGACTCGTGTTCCTAACGTTCTTTGCCCGAAGGGTTTTGCCGTTTTACCCTACTGTACAAATATAAATGAGTATGATACCTGGTACCAGGTACTATTTTGCTGTCGGACAAACTTGACTACATATATAAGACACAAGAAGGGGATCACCGGAGTACCCCAGGGATGCACGCACGAGACTTACTACGACGAGCGAATGATAATTTATAATGTTAATGGCGCCAAGACCAACAGGGACCCCTTTCGAGTTGCCCGTAGCTTCCGACGTACACCGTCCAGCAAAAACCATCGCACACAAGTTGAAGCCAGCTTCAAACATCAAACATGGTGCTGCACGATTTTCTAGCGACAGCTATTGATACGACTACGTCATGAATAGAGAAGTGTAACGTATACCAAGCGCAGCAGTAGTACGTAGATGGGGTGGGTACCCGCATCTACTTTTTTGTAATTTGACCTTCATCACATGCACCAAACCGTTATCGGTTATCGAAGTATCACACACAGCTTGGAAATATGAGAATCGACGAAAGCCTCGATCCGTGTCTTACGTACTATCAACAATAATCGTACACAAAATCGTTACGTGCCAGGTACCAGGTATTGTTTTTTCGCTGTTTCTATCGTACAACAGTAGAATACCAGGCAGGGCGTAAAATAGGCGAGCGGCTGTGGTGCGGCCGCCGCACCACGGGTCGGAAGCCGTGGTGCGGCGGTCGCCCCACGAGCCGACCGCGCGGTGCG
>JAYJME010002991.1:0-12763 GCA_036873775.1 Costaria costata | reverse complement strand
CCCCCCCCCCCCCCCCCCCCCCCCCCCCCCCCCCCCCGCCCGCCCCCGCCCGCCCCCCGCCCGAGGCTTTCGTAACTATCGGTGGAATTACTCCGCGACACATCTGGAAAGTCGTTGTTCGTTTGTTTAACGCACCTCTGTCGAAGAACTCTCCTATATTTATGATACCTCGCATCGTATAGGTAATACCTCAGCAGCCGTGGCTGCCTGGTATTATCGTGTTCTTTACATTCCCGGTATTAGTCTCGCCTGGGCGCGCGCTACACTACGAGGTGCACCATGCCTTTCCAGGGGCTCCCTATTTGGGAAGCTCTCGGCACCTCCTCCAAACCCTGGCTTTAGGGAATAATACCTAAATGGGCAACCCGATCAATACCACCATCATCTACTAGGAGTGCGAAACATATATTAAGTTAAAGAAGTCCGTAGGTCACAAAAACAAAGTTGGTTAAACGTGCACCGCTATCGTAGCCCGCCTCCCTGTAAATACATGTAAAACAGGACAATGTCTAGAACTGCAGTGCGATAAAAATATGGATATCATATTTTGTTGTCTTCTTCCGGAATAGCGTTGGGCCTCTTGTGCGTATACTACGGAACCTGTGGTTTAGACTTCAGTCTAACAGCCTTATTCTGGCGGAGCTAGAACGTGGGTGGGTTTCTAACTGTTATGTATATTTACGGTGGCCATCTAGGCTACATATGTTCTTGCTTAAACAATTCTAGGCTAGCTTTTTGATGTCTGATTTTTTATGAGCTGGCTGATATCAGTAGCAAGATATTGTACAGTAGACGTTGTTTCTTATGGGTACACCGGTGCTTCGTACGAAGTATATTGCGTTTGTTGTTTAACATCCCCCGCTCTCTCCTTCTCCTCCGGTATAAATCCGTCGTGGCCGAATTGTACCTTTCAACGAGTAAGCTTTCATAACCGTTCCCGCGCCCCCACTTGCAACCCGTAGTGAGTGCTGTTGATATGGTGTACGACAAACACCAGGCTACTTCAGAAAATTGGCCAATTTCGAACGGAAACATTCCTCAGCGTCCGACAGCGGTTGGCCGCAACATGTTTAGATATATTCCCGACCTGGTTACAATTTTATGCTTGGTGTCGAACCTTTGTCATCCTTAACCCCATATCAATGACTGGTGTTCCCAGTGACTTCTTGAATCCCCCTAACGTCGCCCAGCCTTTAGTTTGGGAAGTACGCCCGTTATGGTAAAGATTGTTGTTCCATGATTTGTCTGCGAGGCTGGTCGTGTTGCGGGATCTCTACTTTCCCTAAAACCTAGATTCGGGAGAAAAAAAACGAACGAGCAACCGCGTGGACAATCCCATTACCTCTGATACCTAGCTAGCTAGGTATACGGCGGAATCATTTCGAGAACATATGACGGGATGGGGTAGTTCCGTTCTTCGGCGAAGGTGTCCTACTGGTCAGAAACAAAATGGTCGAATGGTGCTACCCTTGGACTTGCACGCCTCGAACGATGTATGTTGTTATATGCGATTTGCCCTAAACCGGGAAGTTAAAAAGGGTACAGCAAGTGACGTGTGACATAGGGGAAGGCAGCGTAGAGACGACATAGACGAAATAACATCATGCACCCAGAGTATACCAGCGAGAAATCGGTGGGGGGGGCGACGGGTGTGGAGCCGCAATAGGTTGGTCTGGGAAAGCCCGTGCTTAACATGGTTTCGGTAGGCCACTCAGAATGAACAGCTCCGAATGAGCCGCGTGTTACCCTACTCCTATCCGCATTTCCTGTGGGGCTTGCTTTCGATTCTAAGAAAAAATGTAACAAGCATACGAAGTATAACTTAAATACTTGTATACACCATGGGGTATACGTTATGGCTGGGTGGAAAAACACCCCTAAAGTACTTGTCCAAGACACTAAGGCTCTCGGTGTTCGGGCGACTTAAAAAGTTCACAATGGTTGGTGTTTGTCATCGACCTCTACCACCGGTGCCTGCTTTGGTGTTTGATTTCTGGACGACCGACATTCGAATTCCCCGGGATTTGTCGCGCTAAGATAGCCTGGAAAAATCTACTCTCTACGATCAAACCCTGTCCTGCGCTTTAGATAGTTCGTTCAGTTAGTTCAACGGCTGATGCTGCAATGACTTGCTCGCAGCGAAACGGCCTAAGACAATCGAAATGTTAGCAAAGGCTATCCCAACCGAGTATATGTTCTACGCCCACGTCCATGAATACACTTCTACCGCCGTCCAAACTCTGTCGAGGGCAGGTAGTTCAGCTACTAGTAAGTGTCTACCGTTTAGCTTTAGGGATAAGTGGGGATTCCTACTCCGAGTATACCGTCATTTTCGCGGGGTGGACCTCGATTTGCCGGATGACAACTTATACATCCCTAATATGGCAGGGGCAGCGAAACTTCCAGTACGAAGGACCATAGTTATTAAGACCTACTGTAGCCACATTAGGACCTACTGTAGGCTCCCAAGCCTACATAGATTGCCCTATTTTCGCGAACAGTACGTGGTCCATAGTCAATTTTACCTACTTTAACCACAACAGAACCTACCGTAGACACCAAAACCTATAGATTTCCTTATTTTTGCTAACATTATTCGGTCCTATTTACTAGGGCCCCCCGTAATAATCAAATAATATATACCAGGTATGCCATAATAAAATATACTCTGGAAAAACCATCGATCCAAAGCAGTGTAGTAGCCAACAGGAAGTCTAGACGCTAGAGGTGTTACCCTGGTGGCAACTAACCAGGCTCTCGCGGGTATTGCCCCGCTTGTCAATACCCGTCACCGGTGTGAGAGTATGTAGGTGCCGAATACCCGGGACCTGGTTTCCTGAAATACCCGGGATGGAAACTTATCATCTCGTAAATCTCCTTCCCTGGGCGGTATCTTGAACAAACTGCCCAGAACGGCTTTCTCATAACTGTTCGGTCTCTATGTCAGACCTTGCACACGAGCTCCAGACACCAGCTTGCATGTACCCTACAGCAATCCAGCACCCAATGGTCACCCTCGACGGAAGGCTAAGAAGAACGGCCGAGTTTGTCTGTCTACCTGACCCCAAGTTCGAAGTCGCCGCAAACAAACACGACATACTGCTCAGGGAGCGCCTTGTAGAAGATGAAAAGTTGCCACCCCGGGCGAGGGCCCAATATACGTTATGGCGTACCCAGCTGCCCAGAGTACCTTGCCAGCCGAGGAGCAAATAATTGCCTGCATGGCCTTCTAGGCGTTTCCCCAAACCTGGCGGATACACGATGCCACTGTACCTCGGCGGGTAACACATACACTGTACCAAACATTCTCTCGTTCGAGCCATTTCACCGACGGTAACATTCCGCACATGCAACAAACATGACGTACTGCTCGTCGTTATTTTCCACGGTCATCGAACGTAGGCTTGCAATGGGCTTGGTCGTTTCACAAACGTAACTAAGCGCTAACCGATCTATAAGGCACTATAATACCACCAATTTAATGACGAATAGCATCGTACTGGTGGTGCTGTTTTTAACAAAAACCGAACTCCAGCGTTACCAGACAGTGTTAGAGAACGCGCATCGACGGTGCGGCCTTGGGAACGGGCTTCCGAACGTGTTGTTCGCGCCATTCGATAGCATTGCGTTCACATCGTTCGACGATTCCATCCCCTGAATACCAGGTATTGCTTGTCCCAAAGACAACTTGGGCCTATACGTACGGTAGTTCTATATTTTCCGAGCATTCTTGGGCACGACCTTGGGGGACGACCATATACTGCCGAACACATCGAGGTCGAACAAGTTATATTCCGTAAATCGGGTTCGAAGTAGCTCGACCAGAACTGTGAAGTCCTGCTAGTTCGTCGGTGTTTTACGGCGGCACGCTGTAAGGCTTAATTGTTTGCGTTAAGGCAAGTTTCGGCTCTTTTTGCCTGGATCACGTTGTGGGTCAAGTACACACTAGATTGCTTTATGTTGAATAATGTAACGTAACTTGTGAATACTGAACTCGCGGGACCAAACCATTGGACTTCTAGCCATGAGCGCAAACCCAGCAAGTGAATGGGTGGGCCACCTTGGGGAATGAATATTTCAATCTCCACACTCAGATAAAAGCGTTGAGTCCTCCTCCTTTGACCAAATAACAGACTATCACCAACTGTAGCGTGCACATAAAGCAGTGCTTATATAAATGTATACACCGTGCCGATACACAGCAGTAGATGTGTTTTGTAATTCATTACTTGGCTGTCCTTTCGGTTGCCGCGGCCCCATGTCCGCGCCCTTTCGAGAGAAACAAACGTTAGCTGATACGGAGAAAGCCTCGTATCTGTCTAAATTGGATCAAACAATTGACACCTTCTGCCGCAAGGGGGCGCCTTCATGCCATCTTGTTTAAGCCGACCAAAACCATTAGCAAGATTGACTACTCTTCAGGTTTCCACTTGTTTTGCGTTTCTATGGTTACATTTGACTGATGCTACGATAGAGGTGAACCATTGGTTTTTGATCCTCTTCACTTCAGGAGCTCCAAATCACACCCGAAAACTGGTGGTGAGTAAACCGGAAGGGCAGCCCGATGAGCAAACCCATGGACTAGCCACTTAAAATAAGATTCCTGTTAATAAGCCAGAATGACATTCGGAAGAAGTTGGGTTAAGGAGCCCCGTTATTCAGAAACAAAAAAGTACAAAAGGTGCAACCTCTATCGTAGCACGCGTCATTTTGCGTTGTGAAACACCCTTGACCTTAGCTAGGCTGCGCGCCAAACAACCAACAAATACACTCTTTTTATATGCGTAATGAGATCATTCGCCGGAGCGGCATTTACCCGACGGTGAAAAGGAGCGTGGTGCCCCTACTGTTGCGCTGGTCAGATCAAGAATATATAACGCCAATTTGCTTTCGGGGGTTTATCTTGTACTGACTTATCGCTCGTGTCCACGGCTTTCAGAGAGAAACAAACGTTAGCTGATACGGAGAAAGCCTCGTATCGCATTGGATCGACCGATCAGAAACCCCTACCGCAGGTGGCGCCTTTACGCCATCTTGTTTCAGCCGACCCCAACCACTCTGAAGAATGACTACACACCCTCAGGACCCATGCTACAATAGGGGTGCAGCAGGTTTTTTCTGAGGCTCCTCGCTTTAGGATGTCCGCACTTCATCCAAAAACTGCTTTTGAATAAACTTAAACTGCAACCCGGTGCCCAAACCCCTGGCAATAGAGCAAATATCCATATAGCAAAAGAAGAATGACATTACGAATATTTTGGGTCAAGGAGCTCAGTTATTCCGAAAACAAAAAACGCCAAAACGTGCAACCTCTATCGTAGCACGCGTCTCGGGTTTGCACTTTTTGTGTTTATATGTTTGCATTGGCGATGTGAAACACCCTTGAGATAAGTTAGGCTGCCCCAAACAATCCACAACTACACTGTTTAGGTATGGGTAATGGAACCATTCGCCGTAGCGGCATATACACTAAAGTGAAATAGGGCGTGGTGTCCCTACTATTGCGCTGTTCACATCAACAATCAAAGATCAATTTCGTTTCAGGGGTTTATTATGGCCTGTTATACCGCACGTTGAAGGTAGAGGGACATGCCACGAATATACGACAGCGAAAGAGCATGCGCACTAACGGGTATTTGTGGCACAATATAATTGTGCCGCAGTTTTGGTATGTTTAGAAAGTCGTCGAGTTTAGACTCATGCGCGAGACTCAAATTGTATGAATATGTTTGATCGATTTCGCCACCTACGGGTTGTAGGAATCTTGAAATATGCGCGGTCACGAATGAAAGCAATAACCTATATCGTGACCAGCAGAGGCGACACAAGCAGTTACTTTACTATGTACCAGTAGTACGCAATGTCACTGCCCCCATTCGCAGATTATGGAGGAATATGGAAAAGCATGTGATACATTCTCGGTTTGTTGACGAGCTCAAGTTTGGGTACAACCTAGTGGTAACGTCCCAGAAAATGCTTAAAACAGATTCGGCTCAACTCCTACACAATGGTCACGCAACAGGCAACGGAAAACGTGAAAGCCGCTCCAAACTGAGTCCCATCCACGAGCAATGTGCACTTCTGTGGATAGTAAGAAAGGGAAATTGAGACAGATTACACAGTGTTGTATACCTGGCCGGTCCCATAACTCTCGCCCTACCCAAGAAATTTGTTGTTCTTCAACATACTTAAATTATATATATATATATATATATATATCCATCACTTCCTATCGCGTTTGTACAAGTCACAAACAGCTCTACTAAACCTGTGGTTCGGCAAATGATGTAGTTGAAAGACCCACCGAACAGCCACTACACCCATCTATGGCCCGCGTTAGCTATTCCTCAACTCTCCGGTCATGCCGCGCCCAGCGGTTGCCGGATTAGTATTTCCCACTTTATCACCTGCAGGTGGGCAAGCCGCGCGGACACATTGTGTCACTCGCACATAGACCCTAAACAACGCACAATGTATTGCTGCAATATGGCACGCAGAAAGTGGCACATCAAAAGAAGGTAATGGAAACAAACACCGCGCCATGTATATGAGTGCACAGCTCAACACGCAACGCCTCAAAGACAAGGAAAACCAACGTACACAATTTGGTTGTTTGCCTCCTGAAAGTCATCTAAGCAGGGCGGCCAATCAACCCCGTCAACTACACGATTAAACGAGTCGGCAAATAGCAGTGGACCCAACGAAGGAGGCCACACGACGTCCTCTATAGGCTGGTCAAATAGGGTTCCGAACACAAGGGATCGCAAAGAGCTCGGCCAAGACACAGTGTGGACCGGGTGATTGAACCTGTGCCCGAATGTAAGCCGGTTTAATAATGGGGGCCATTCGACGTCAGTGATCGGTTGATCGAAGTCGTAGCCGAAGACCAGCTGATCCAGCACTGGTGGCCATATCACATCTTTGATAGGTTGGTTGAAGCTGTCCCCGGAAGCAAGTCGCAGCAAAGAGGCAGGCCATACTACCTCTATCATCGGTTGATCGAAGTTTTCCCCGAATATTAGTTCAATCAAATTTGCGGGCCATGTCACGTTGGCGATTGGTTGGTCGAAGGAAGTCCCGAAGGTAAGTTTCAGTAAAGAAGCCGGCCATACGACATCGTCGATGGGTTGGTCGAAGCACATTCCCAATGTCAATTGCTGCAGCGTGACCGGCCAAACGGCCGACCCGATCGGCTGGTTAAACCGACCTCCGAGAAGAAGATTTTCCAAACACCCCGGCAAAGCAGCCAAGTCTAGACGTTCATCGGGCACCCAGCTAAGCGACAACTGCAGAATCTTAGGCGGAAACACTATGCTACACCCGGTCTGCAACGTCTCGTTCGTGTGATCCCTTCTTTTGAAAAACGCCCGCATGGCCTCGAAATAGGTCTTCGGTGAATGCGCCAATAGCGTACCGAGCGGTGGCAAGTCATACCCGTGCGACAACGCGGGCGAGTTCCGATTGCAGTACATGAATATCACACCGGCCACCTGCATCCATTCTACGTTTTTGAGAAGAGTCGACTCCAACAGCAGGGGAACAAGCATGCATGTTGGCATTTTCCACACTACGCCCGCCGCGCGCACGGTAGGAACTCGTCTCATCTCAGTGTTCATGACGCCGGCCCTCAGGGTGTCTTCGACACCCCAGAGACTGAGTGGCATGCCCTTGTCGACGGTAACGCGCAACGTCCGCACACCTCGGCAGGCAACGCAGGCGTCGAACGAAGCTAGCTGCAGCTGTAGTGTGCTCGCGTACCACTTCCTTCCTTCTGCCTGGCTTAGAGCAATGACGAGGGCGTCAAGTTGACGCCCTGTGCCTGGAGAGACACCATGGACGAGAGCAGCACGAAATATTAGTGTTTTCAGCATGTGATGCGGGAGATGCGTGGTGGGACAATATCGTTGAGTAAACCCCCCACTACCTATTGATCAAATACAATCGCAAGTCCGAATCTGGTCACGATGCGGACATTCGGAAACGAATCGGGGAGACTTCATTCACAAGTGTGCCCCTCGGTGTCCGTGCGGATATTGCATCTGCGAAAATACCACCCACAGTTCAAACCACCCGGATGCCGACGTTCGCCGCAACTTCGTGGCAAATAATAAAATACGTCGGGTACACCAAGTGCCCGACTCATTGTAGAAGATGTTGTTTGGGGTAAGTCGGCGTCAAACTGCGGAGTTGAAGCCTATCGGTTGCATGCTGGGCTAGCAATACACGTAAGGGTCGCGCGTCATGTTCCGTGGCCCCAGACGCACGCCGTCGTTTGTGTTTCTCACTGGGATTATTCGAAGTTCTCCGTCGGTGTTGAAAAGGTCCAGAGCCTCCGATATTGATGTAGGCTAACATTCTGGTCATCTTGGATCAAGCCTTCATCCGAGTTTCTATGGTACAGCGATATAATCGGTTGGACAAACTCGACGAACGTATGTACTGGTTGTGGTGGCGCTTGCTTGCACTGAAACCCACCTGATTTCAGTGAAACAAACAACGCTTAGCACACGACATCACCAGGGTCCAAGTGCGTACAGCACGTGAATCACACCACCAGATATTATATGTCTTCAAAATATAAAATTACCTGCTGCAGGTACAATGATCAAGTACCCTACGTGAACGTTTCGAGCTGTATTAACCGGGATGACTAGGCCACGCAGTCTAGTGCTTCATTCAAGTTGGCACTTGTAATGTTTGAAGTGGATGTCGGCACTATGACGTAATTTTGGTTCGATATTTGCGCAGGGTAATGATTTTCATGACGAATCCACAGGTTCTACCTCTGCATTTGACTTAGTAAGAATTGCTTAGAGGTGTCGTGATTGTCATTAGTCCTATGAACACGGCCCATAACATCGTTAGGCCTTCTGGATCGCGTGACGACCGTATACAGCCGTAAACAGCGTTTGGGAATTCTGCAAGAAAACGTAAGTCGATCCATCAGCACGACATTTGGATTTGATAGCGGCGAGGGTTCAAGGCGATTGATAAATATCTCGTAAATTGAATATCATTAATACAGTTCAACAGCAGCAGCTGATTTTTCAATTGCAATGTGGAAGGTTCAGCTCGCTGTCCGACCACCAAGATTGGGCAGAGAGTCCTGGTTGGAGAGTTGACACCGTAGGAACACGTGCTCCGGGACCAAGAGGATTTCCCAACAATTCCGAACAGAAGAATACACGGAGGTACCGGTATCTGGCAGGTTGCTATGCAGGCCATGGCTGTATTGTACCATCATCATATATTTAAAAGATAGATGCTGATGTACGTATACACACACAAGGCAGAAATACCCGTGCGTGGCATTATTTGTAGATTGAAATATTTCAATAAGGCGTACAACGTGCGTGGCGTACAATAGTAGCACCCATTACCCCCAAACAATATTCTCAACATTGGTGACTGTAAGGTAGATCACGAGGTCGTATCGCCGAAGCAGCTTGGACCTCTCCACAGAAATATAATATTGAAACGTTTTCGCTTTCAAAAATCGAACAAAATATTCATGGTGTACACCATGCGTATGTTCTCAGGTCAAACATGCATTATATGTACATAATTTAGATACCCATGGCAGCCCTTACATAACAAATTGTGCAAAACATATATCTGGATCCTATAGATCCTACCGGGACCAAAACATGTGTGAAATATCCAGTTCTTATCGATTCCGGACAACCTGGATAAACATGTTGTAAGCAATACATATCGTATACTTCGTATACCCTAGTATCATGTTTGGCAACAATGTTTTTAAACGCAAACCCTATGTAGATCCCACCCGTCCAGTGTGTGCCGAAGGGCCGTCTTGTACAGATTATTCTCACGCAGGATCTTATCCATCCCCCATTTCCCGGATTTGTTCTCGCTTTAAATATCTAGATGTTCAATCGGAACAGAATATACATCCGCCGTTAAATCCCGCCGCGTTTGGAATTTCGGCTGGTACGTAAAGCGACTTAAAAAAAAGCGTGTCTCATCTACAGCAGCTTGTGATCATCTCCAGGTTTCCTGTCCGCTCGTTGTCAAGAGAGGCCAACACATCGACTTGGGGGAACATGGTAGTGGTAGAAATTTGACGGGATTCGGAAGACAAAAAGTGGGACAAGAAATCGACCCCCAACTGAACCTTTGCAGGTGACGTGCGGACAGACTGCATCTCCTCACAATCAACCACAGGCTGAGAAATTTAGTCACGATCAGTATGAGATGGTTGAAGGCGACAGGTGCACTGGGCTGCAGTGTGAAGAGGAAACAAGCGACTCATAAGGTGACTTCGTGGAGTCAAAGTTGCCAGCCAGCATCACCAAACCTCAAGAAGAAAGCTAAAAAAACTTCCACGAAATGGTCTTTTGGGCGCTAGTATACACTGTATGTATGTACTGTAGCATCATGGGTGGAACACGTACAAAAAACAGCTTTCACCAAGTGTTGGGTGGGGTTTACACGTTTAACAAAAAACATAAACATGGCGTGCACGGAAAAATACGGACGGGTGCACTACATTCCCTTTCAGGGTAGTCAAAAACGGGGCTAAAGCAATAGCAAAAAAAGGCAAAACACTCTGGATGATTGTGGATTCGCCTTACTGTAGTTGAGATTTAAAACATGAGCTCTTGCTCCTAAAAGATTTGAATTTATTTCCAAGTCGTTTTTATCTTTTTTTGGCGAAACGCCTACTAACGTTTTACTTGGCAACATACTTAATAATTAGCGTTCCCGCATGCCCTCACTAGTAAACACGTGTCGAAGATCTAGATCCGTTCGACCCTGCCCGGACTAAGCCTGTGCTAGATCGCGCAGATCCTCTATATCCCCAGGTATGAAATGATCTGCAGTAGATCCCGCAGATCCTATAGATCCCACGGCGCCGAATGCGAGCAAGAGCTCTTCCTCGCGACCATCACCGCCTTCCAACTCTGGTGAAACCCCCGCCGCCGCTCCCTCGTCCACTTCCCCCCCCGCTCCTCCGGCGGTCGCGGAAGCGCCGGCAGCCATGACCGAAGAACAGGCTAGGAAAAAGGTGAATTTTGCGCGTATGATAGCTACACAAATACCTGGTACCTGGTACAGCAGTAGGGTTTTCTCAGTAAAATGCCGGTATGTGACTACCAAAAGACGCGGCACTCTTGCGCCAACCGGCACTAATCCCTCCGCACACTACCACTATAGTTTATTCCCATTTGTGCCAAGCAATTTTGCCGGCACTAATCAACCGGCACTAAATGCTCCGTACCACTATAGTTTATTCCCGCTTGTGCAAAGCGATTTTGCCGGCACTACTGCGGTAACCGGCACTACTGCGGTAACCGGCACTACTGCGGTAACCGGCACTAATGAGGGACCTCTGCTGTAACAAGAAAATCGATGGAAACCGAGGATGGAAGCCTATCGTACTGTAGCGCTACATACATACTGTGGTCTGTCGTAGGTCCGTTCTTGTCTTGGTAACACCACTCGCAGTATAGACGGCTCCTTTTTAAGGGACCCTTTTTAATACCGTAGACGGACCCTTTTTAAGGTATACTTTTTTAACAGACGGCCCCTTTGTGATGGACCCTTTTTAAGGGAGAGCGGTACATTTATGGGGCCTGAAATTTCATCACCACTCGCAGTAGGAAGCCCCTTTTTAGGGACCTCGCGTTCTTGTCTTGGGAGCACCACTCGCAGTAGATGGCGCCTTTTTAAGGACCCATTTTAAGGGAGAGCGTTACATTTTTGGGGCCTCAAATTCCTTTACCACTTTCAGTAAGTGGCCCATTTTAAGGGACCTCGCGAAAAATGAAATCGGAAATCGGTATATGAGGAGCCTCAAATCCCAATACCACTCGCAGTAGGTGGCCCCTGTTTAAGGGACGTCGCGGTAAGGGGAAAACGGTATATAAGGGGCCTGAAATTCCATTTCCACTTGCATTAGGTGGCCCCCTGTAAAACCCCTTTAGAGCCGGAAACGGTTTTTGGGGACAAAACTTGTTGGAAATAGTAGTTCGGGATACTTTTTTGGGGTAGTAGAAGGGGTAAATGGGACCCCCGCGACAAGGCACCTGAAATCTACCACTCTGCCCATCAACATAAGGAACGTTTTTATGTTAATTTTAATATCAAGAAGGTGTTTGTATTTGTGGACAAAAATGGTACCTGATATACGGGACCGGTACCAGCTCTGGTAAGGGACGTTGGTATGTAAGGGACCTCCAGCCCCGAACGTACTAGGATGCCTTCGAAGCGGCTACTCGTACCTGCTGTATTTTTAGAATATATCGGTCTCTGGCATGTGGCCGACCCTCGTTTTTGGTCGGCTTGGGGTTTTTGCTTGGTGGGCCCTCCCGGTCCTTAATTATATACCAGTACCGACGATCTGTTGAGAGGATCTCACAGGACAGGGTGGGATCGGGTCTGGGTGGGAACAGGGCGCAAATAGACTGCGCGTTGTGTTGGCCCAATGAAACATGCTGGGGCATCAGTATTTTGACCAAATTACATGGGTTTTTCTCGAATAAATGGCATGATGTACATACGGTACGAGGTTTTAGAGGCTATCTCGGTATATGGGTGTGGGAGGGGAGGCAGATAGTGGTCGTCGTCCTGGCAGTGTATGTGCCGTGTGGGTCGACTATAAGACGCCACTTCAGCAAGCCGTATGTTGGGCCAGGCTCATGTTTTACCTCTTGCCTGGGGCAGGGTGGGCCCTTACCCCCCCCCCCCCCTCCCCCTTGCCTGGTGTGTGAAAATCCGACGAGGGTATACGGTAATTAGT
>JAYJME010002990.1:0-12764 GCA_036873775.1 Costaria costata | reverse complement strand
CGTACTGGGTACGACAGGCACAACATCGATTCCTACGCCAGATAAATCAAAAAGGAAAAAGAAAAAGAAAATATACACTAAGAAACAATTATAGAACTGCTGAAGCACGGCGACCGTGGCTAACTCGAGACGAATTGCAACGACACCAGCGGTGGGAGTCAACGCAAAATCATCCGCTTCTGCAGTGGGCGGGTTGGTCTAAATCGATTACCAGGTACTGGTATCTATTAGCTCTTAAGACCTCGGTAATGGAATTACGCAATACTGTACGACACCTTCGTCACGGAGTGTTTTTACCATTCGATATATATTATTTTCGTTTACAGTAGGTATCGTTTTTTGTTTATCGTTTTTTCATCGCTTTCATTCGATATTGTTTTTTTTAGTCGTTATTCCTATCTCCTGCAATTTGTCTGTGTGTTATTTATTCTATTAATATATATGATACTCGTCGCCATCCAGCACCCCCAGTGTCCGTGCTTAATATTTACCCCAGATAGATACCAGGTACACGAACGTATGTATTCATAGTTTTTCGACCTTGGGTGTCTTGTTGTGTTCGTACGTTTCAATGCATTGTCTAGTCGCATTAGCTGATTTTCGATATGATGCTTCATGTGTCTAATACTTTGTGAGCATATAGAGGTTGTATACCAGTAGCACACAAGTACACGAGCTGGGAAACACATCCTGATGTTTGTGCCACCTGGTGCTTGCTGCTGCACCATCAATACTTCGTATGCCATCAATCAAATTTCTACAGCGGTATAAAACAATTAGTACCTCATTGATGGTAATGTGTTTGTTGTGCCTACGAACCTGGCTTTCGTTTGTATACAACTTCGACAGCACCGTTGACGATTCACGCATCAGGCGTGCGTACTTCTTCGCGAAGGAGGTGTCAGATTACGAGTTACCCAGTGGCCAGCAGGTGCATACGACCTGGCCCAGCTTGGACAAAATGGTTACTATTAATAGAGCGAGTTCCCATATTTAGATTTATGCCGATATAAATGAAATTTCCGCAGGCATTGAACTTTTACTCTTAGGATTCGAGGTGTAAAGTCGCGACCGGGATATATTCAGGGACGTGTGTTACCAGTTACCAGCAACGGTATAAAACACAAATGTAACTCAAGTTGCTGGTGGGTAAGAAGCATTACTACGTCAACATAAAGCGGCGTAACCTCCCATCTATGGAAACGCCTCGAATTGTGTTGGACACCGACTCAATAAGCGCGCCCCCCCCGTCCCCGGCAAGTCCAAAACAGCACGGGACAGATCAACGCCAGCCATCTACCAATAAAATCGCTGACATATTGCGAGCCACGCCAGCCATCTACCAATCGTCATATCTCCTAGAAGCGCGAAATCCCCCCGCACACAAGAAGCCATACACAGCACAAAGCACACACACCTGGTCCCACCTGCGGTCATGCGACGATTGACCCTCGATCTCGAACTTTGATCTCGACATAGAATCAACCCACCATCAACCCGCTCCGTAGCGGGCAAGGCCAGTGAACATTCATGACGGCCTCGAAGATACCATTGGAATCCGTGGTCGAGGGAGCGAGAGGTTGCCCGGGGTAGCATGCGGTCTTCGCTCAAGCCTTCGAAAAATTGTAATATTTGCCGTCGGAGAGGGATCGAGAGTTTTGTCGCCTGTTTTTAACATATGAGCTGCCAAATGCTTTTTACCAGGCGCATGTCAGGACCACGCCACATATCATCGACCGTGGTGCAAGCACTGCAACACTAGGGTGGGTCGGAGGCCCTAATCAGCGCGATCTTTTCAGATTTCATGACGGAGTCGTTGAGTTTGTCGATCGATCTCTGCCGATGATTCTCATAAAAGCTGTCTCCAGAACCCGACCCCTCCAGGACCTCGTACCAAGATGGTGGTTTCATGAATATTGCACGGGCTTCGCCCGCGCAATTAAACTCCGCGTGAGCTGTCCCGTGACGTAAAACATTTGCCCACGCCCCCGTCCATATTTTTAACGTGGTGATAGTGAATCTTCCTGGGATAGCTACTGTGATTGGCTGAGGTGTGTTGTTGTATACGCGGATCAATCCATCCAGAGTTGTTTCCAGGCCACAGCATCCCGATCCGGCCAAATATTTCCAAGCACAGCACCCACGCCGGCCCAGTCGACCTATTAATACTCTATTCATAGCATGCAACGACAGATCACCCCATAGCGTGCGTTCGGGTTAGGATGAGGGTTAACGTTGGGGTCGGGTGGTTGACCTTGCGCACCACGGCCAAAAACCCCGTAAATATTAAATATCACGGTGCTACAGTAGTACGTCTCTCATCCTTCCACACCACCAGCGGATCGACTGTCATTGCTTGCGGTAACAGCAGCGGTAACAATCGTCAATGTGATATTTTATTTTATTCTCTTGGGTTACCGGTATATATCCTTTGCCCCAAATTTGGAATGACGTATATCATATATATATATCGCTGAATAGTGTGGGCGACCTTCGAAAGTGACGACCACGATCTACGATATCGTCCTCGGTCATCCTCGTTAAGCTTGTAGGGCGTAGTTCCATTTGTTTCGTACACAGGGCGTATCAACCACTGGAGTGTAAAATTATCCTTGATTATCAGTGTGGGTCTTATCTTGCGAGTACTTATTTTCCCCCATCCACGAGTTGAAAATATTTAGTGGTTTTGTAATATACGAGATACCTTGGACCTGGTATATGGCATGGTCGGCTACCTTCTACTAATGCTACATGGCATGTTGTAGTATACTCTTGACGTCGTTTGTTTTTCGAGGTTGCTTTATTGAATTATTCCTGGCCTTCGCACGACGGGGAGTGCGCGTTCTCCGTTGAAATACGAACGTGCATCACCGCGGACCTGTTCTGCATAGCAACAAAATACGGTCCATGCGATGTCTGGTATAGTTCTGCCCCACACGTTAGTGATATATAGATCTGCTTGTGAGATCCAAGGTCGTGGGTGCTTGGAGAAAGGGGGGACGGGGAAATTACGGTACAATGCAAAAAACACTCAACCCTGGTTTGTTTTTATACAACTTGAAGTCACGGAAGGGTGGGGCACAAGCTGCAACAACATCAACGGCCGCGAAACCGATCAACACCATATATATCGTGGTCGGAATCAGTGCTACGCTCAAGAAAATGTCCTTCGTCGGCAAGCTCCGTCGATCAATTACCTGTCTCGGTGTGCGATGGTCGGAAGGGTATATTTTGTTAGAATACTGAAATCAAGATCTAACAGCAGTAGTAGTGGCACACGCAAGCCTTGTTCGAAAGACTGCAGGTCCTCTCGACGAGGCCGTACAGGTGACTGTCTGCTGGTGCGTGAGGCGTAACCGTATCAAGCGCACGCACACTGAAAGTATGACGATACACTCATTTTATATGTCGTATATACTCTAGATGCCACGTGAACCGCGCTTCTGACATGGCTGGGACTCTGCTTGTAGAATCGGTGCGTTTCCGTTTCCACTCGACATATATATGCGGTACATTTACCAAAACCATCAACGTTCGTAATCGGGCGACTCGAACCTTGTACGATAATCCCCAAATACCTGGTGTGAAACATAGTCATCGAGCCAAATGATCCCGGCTCCGCCCCGAAAGCATGTTTGTTCAGGAACCTCGGACGAACGCTGATAGAGAGGATGTCAGGTAGTCTGTCATTATCATATACTAGGCACTGCAAGCCTCGTGCGGAGAACCGGCCATGTTGGCGACGGCACCCCGTCGCTGACGATGGCAAATAAAGACGTTCGTACAGTAATATCCTACCAGACTTGGTTTGCTACAGAATATGACATGTGCACCCGATATATATATGTCTTTTCCACCAAACCAGTCGCTGTTCCGCTTCATGGTGTTTATGGCAGGATAAGCGCCCCCTGCTTGTCTTTCTGTTTTGGATGTTCAAACATCACACCGTGCTCTGTGTAGAGAGAATTAGGCTGGTCGCTTAGATTTGAGTCGAAGTGTAAATAGGCAGGACCCTTGCTAGGTAACTTGGTTCCATCGATGACACTACAGTACGCGACAGATGTTAAGAATCTGATCCTTAAGAATTTGAGGCTGAAATTTCGGGGGAAAAATAATAATTTGACCTGGTAGTACTGAAATTAGTGTGGGCACACCCAGTCTGATATAAGAATGCCAGTCTGGCCAAAAATAAGAGATTCTTAACATCTGTCGCGTACTGTATTATTGTGGTTCACACGAAACAAAGGCTTTGTCGCTGAGCTGTGTGGTCCCTGTCCAATTTGGCATGTAAATCGCCCATACTCGTACGTAGCCACAGGCTGGCCGATGTACGTGGAAACATCGGCTTTTATAAGGTGCTTGCTTCGCCGTTTTCGCGTGAATCCCGTGTATCACAGTTTAATTGGAAAGCTCTATAACAAAACCGGTTTTGATTTAGGCTTGTTCAATGGGATGCTGGTCGTTACTTAATCCATATATTGCCCCCTGATTGATCTCGACAAAATCAAAGATATATTATTCAGATTGTGCGGGCGTTCTTACGTTTCAAACTCAGTTTGAAGAAACCTGACCCGCTGCTGTGCGATTGGCGAGCTTTGCCTTACGATAAGGAAAGGCAATACCTAAGCATAGACGCCTCCTCGGCATCGTTTACGAGTACCCACAAGTGGGATGTAATCGGGAAGAACATTGAAGTGGTCCTCATTCGAGAAGGGCCTTTTTGTTGGTGCTGCTGCTGATGGCTGTACTCCAATGACTAATGGAACAACGCACACGCTGCTCGTGTCCAACGCTGCCCTGCGTAAACAGGAAACTTCTCGTTGGCGGCGATATTTTTTGTTTCTGCTTATTAAGTCGTACGATACAAAATTCGTAACTAATACAAATGGCCCTACCTTGAATATATTTCTTCATTGAAGGCTAAGATAACCAACCACAGTCTAGACGCGATGCTCCAGATGTTACTTCGAGGGATTGTGGTGGTAAGCTAATGGATCATTGTACAAGATCTTAGGTGTAAATTGTTTACTCAGAAACGAAACCAAATTGAAAAGGTTCGTACTAACTCGTACACGTACGCGCGTACAGATCATGTAACTTTGAAAGCAATTAGTCGGTATCGAAGCCCGTTAGATATCTTGGTCGCGGGAAACCGGATAAATTGCATCATTCCCGCCAAGAGACAACATCGGAGTTAGCTTTAGATCGCCTGCTGATGACTGTCCTCAGAACGATGACGGCCTTCCGAGATTAGCGTCGGGATCCTCAGGGATTTTGTCTACACTTATACCGTAGACGACAGTGGTAATCGTGTATTTAGATTTCTTGCACTCATATAGTATGCCCGAATATATTTTCGCTGTCATGTTCCAGCTGGTTCCGGTATGTGCCTCTGCGATCGATCCTCATGCAACCACTCTTGAATTCCGGTCAATCTCAAAACCAGACGCGATAGACGACGCCACCAAGACGATATCACCATATAGATGGAGCCTTCATTCCGGCTGCGATGAGTCCTACCTACCTCGCGCAGGCTTGTAGATGTGGCTGCCGACCTCTGTTGTAGTCTTCCTGTCAGATAGCGCGGACATCGTCACACGTTGTGCCAAATTGGCAACCCAGTCATACCACTGAATAGCAATCGACGTGACCAGGCCAATAAAGAGTTTTGGGCGTCAGACCAGTCGTTATCTGCGGTATCCCCGTCCGCCCCTGTGGCCGTTTCGAACCCCCCAATCGAACGCGTGCAGAGCAATCGTGTGATATGATCATATTGTCGCATCTGTTGGATATCAGCAAGCTATGCTAATGGGGTGTACGTTGTCAAAGTTTCCAATGTTCGTGATACGCGGTGACAGGGAAACCAAATGCCGTGGGCCCCGACATGTCAACTTTTATATCGCGGGCGACGGGGCAACGGGTAATCCTGTTTGAATAGGTTCATTGGTATAGCTATGACATGCTGTTTTCTAGGATGATTATAGGGGTGATTTGCTCGTTGCAGCGGGGGCTCGGTCAGCTCACGTTCCGTAGATATGGCGTAGAATATGGGCACCTACCATAATACCGAATAGGGCTGCCGGTGTGAAAGTAGCCCGTCGCAACGACGGGGCCTATCTTGCTCCGAGGTCCAACTCTAGCAACAGTTGTGTTTGATGTTTGATGTCCTCCTCCTGATCTAAAGTTCATTTTGTTTCGTGTTCCACTGCGCTTGGGGACTTAGCTGTTGCGGGGGTATGGACATCTGTCCTCGAGAAGGTAACAACTCTACGTTCGATGGCCTGTGTGATTCACGGACGCACTGTATCATATTTTCCTGGGTTATTGGGTTGGGTGCTTCGACGGCGTCGAACCTGAGGGGGCGTGTGAAATCGAATGGGACAAAGTGATTCACACCAGCAAAACCGCCCAGGGCCTGACACTCGGGTACAGGCTTCCATATACCATTAGTGCAAGTTGTTGAATTTGTCACGTGCCCTTCATTACTAGTGTAAGATATGTGCTGGCATGCCAAGGTCCCGGGCTGCTCCCCACAAAACACCGTGTTGAAGCTCGCGCGTTCGGGTATGTTACGTGGTCTGTGTATTGTCTCACCCCAATCGAGTATAACGTGTCGCCGATTGTGGAGGGGATGTTCTGTGGTTTCGCATTGTCTCGTTGCTGGGTCTTTGCCCACGACAGAATGTTACCTTCTGTCGCGTGGAGTGTATGCTTTGTGGGAATAGTCTTTAAAAATGATTAGTAGCAATTACGCTTGTACCAAAAGTACGGTTTAGAACAACCGTGCAACATTGCCCGCAAACTCTATACCGCCAACCGCAACACAAAGTAACATACCTCACGTTCGGCATCTCTGCTTCCAACGTGTCTTTTTGTCCCCAGCATCCCCCATGAGGATACCATGTGCAGCGCAAACGTTGTTCTTTCTCGCGCTGGCAGCTGTGTGCTTCGTAGCGGAGGGAGCATCCAGGAACAGAATTAAAGTCAAAACGTACAAGACAAGTTACAAAATTGACACGTGGGAAGATGGTCGCGATGAGCCGTACCGAGTGACGTTCTGGAAGTTCGGCCTAAAATCGGTGTACACCTTCGACACCGCAGGACACGTGAAGACCCTATAGGCCCGTGATACGATGTACACGTTTGACCTCGCTGCCCCTTCAAGGATGCTCCTCGCACCGGACAGTGAACACGTTGAGGACGTGAGTTTCGACGTAAGCAGTCTTATTTCCTGCACCACCTGCGACGTCACGTGGAATACTCTGTGCGACGTCGGTCTACCGGAAGTATGTTCTTTGAATAATAACAACCCAGCCGACTTCGACGACGACGCGATAAACTCGGTAAGGAGATTCTGCTCAGCAGTGTCCAACGCGTGCAAAATGACTGCATCCGACGTTTGCGACGGGAAGTGCGTTGGAGGTGAGATATACTAATATGGGACACACCCCGGAACACATAAGAATGCATGAAAATAAGCGATACGTAGACGATGTTGTTTTCACTAGAAATGTGTTTTTCAAAGCACACCGAAGCCCCAACCAGTACCCCTGACTCTTCCGCTAGCACGACAGTTTAACCGTCACGTACGCGCTTGCTGACCAATCCTCGGAACTGGACCTGCAGCGGGACCGACTCCGCCTCCGACGCCGGATCCTACTGAACCTGCGACCGCCGAACCCACGCCAGCTCCCACCCCGGATCCAATCAAACCTTCAACCTCCGAGCCAACTTCAGTTCCGACCCCGGATCCAATCAAACCTTCAACCTCCGAGCCAACTTCAGTTCCGACCCCGGATCCAACCGAACCTGCCACCTCCGAGCCGACTCCAGCCCCGACCCCGGATCCAACCGAACCTGTTACCTCCGAGCCGACTCTGCCTCCGACCCCGGATCCAACCGAACCTGCAACCTCCGAGCCGACTCCAGCTCCGACCCCGGATCCAACCGAACCTGCAACCTCCGAGCCGACCGTAGCTCCGACCCCCGAACCCACTCCAGTTCCAAGCGCTCTTGCTGGTAAGCGGCTAGTGTTGCCGCACTAACATTATTCGTTTGTGTTTTGGTTGTCGTGTTGTTGTTGTTGTTGTTGTTGTTGTTGTTGTTGCCGTTGTGTGTGCGTTCCCCACCTCCATTCTAAGACCTGACATACGCAAGCCACCCCTTCGAGGACATCGCTCGTGCCATGCAAGCACCAAGAATGCACCGCGTAGATGATATCCATCTCATCTGCATTTGTCCAGCTGATATCCTGAAACGCTGAAGCCCGGGTGTCACCAAACGAAACAATATGCATCGATGCACCCGTCCCATGAAACTTACCCTTGCACGTTGTACACCGGCAGATGCCTGTAGCCCCAACCCTTGCCAAAATGGAGGGTCTTGCACCATCGACCCCGCCGGCGGGCATATATGCTCGTGCGCAACGGACTTTGGAGGCATGGCCTGCCAGACGGACACATCATGTGAGCATCGCCGGTGTCTAGTGTTCAATAGACATTGGGTTTGAGGGGGTAGAAAGTGGTGTTACTATTGAACGAAGTGCCTGCGTCTGAAGTACAATGTAAGTATGGCGACATTACCAATCAGATCACCCCTCCACCGAGCACCCCGATCGATCCTCACCCTGCTGTTGTACGCGTGTTAAATTCTCTCTGTTGCCCTCGCAGCCCTGGCCTCATTTTTCATCGAGGTCGACTTCAATGGGACGTGGACCGATTCACGCATGGCCGTCTTTGAATCTGCGGCTGTTAGGTAAAGGTCTTCACGAGCTAAACTGCAAACGCAACGACACCCCATACAAGTGGTTTAAGCGGGGTCGTCCACTAGCCCTTATGCACTGGATACGGCGGTCCCGGGCTATCAGTGTTAATATTGATTGTTTGTGCCCGCCCACCTCGGTCTGGATATTGCTTGGCGCCTTTAGTATGGAAGCAACATCCATATTATCTACGTACGTGTTTGTCGATGGCGTCTCCGGGCCACCCTCTACAACGAATGCATCCCTCACCCTGAAGTCAAATTACTTGAACTATAGCAGCGTCAGTGTACTGGAGAGAAGTTCAATGTTCTCAAGGTCGATATATTCCATTTGTTCTTCGATGTCTAGGAATATAAACCTTACTTGTAGCGTTTCCTTTCATTTTGGGATGTTAACAATTATTTGGTTGTGCAGGTGGTCCGAGATTGTAACCCATGTGCCTTGCGGAGGTGCCGAAGGCTTCCCGGCTGGCCGTCTACTAATTACAGCTACACTGGCGGACATCGACGAGGGCGGAGACGGTGTGACAAACACACTGGGATTCGCACGTCCGCTCCTATTTTGGACTGCTTGCCCCACGATCAGTTTCACGGGGGAAATGACCTTCGACATATTCGACATCGCCGTGTTGGAAACGGCTGGCATGTTGGAAGGAGTTATCTTGCATGAAATGGGACACGTCATTGGTGTCGGGTGAGTCTAACAACGAAGGTTCCTTTTGATGGCAATAGTGGGGCCGGTACTGTTTTATGTGTTTGGGCTAAAATAGACTTGAACGTTTCGTCTTTGGTCGCCGGATCGTGTCGTACCCCTGGCATATTTTCGGCGGTAAAAGAATCTCTCTGGCATGTTTTGTGGGTATTGCGATTCGGACGATACATTGTACCCTGAGCAGTCGCGATCGACTTTGGTTAGACTGGACACTGTTTTCCTGTTCTAAGAAGCGCCCATATTGACAACTCGTTTCTGGCATCAGCGGCAGAGAGCAAACGGAGGAGCATTCATACCGCATAAGCTACCCTCATCATTAATGGGTACAGCGTTGGCACATTGCTGCAAGTGCTTGTCGCATCACAAAAAACTAGAAGTTCGTTTGGATAGGAAAGTGCGACACACTCCACCAAATGTACATACACGTACATTCGCAGGATAGACTGCCCATTCTTGAAAACAATTGGGTTGGAATTATCGGTGCATACTCGACTCGGACATGTGTATGCATCATATGCAAGGAACACATTGCTTGTAAGCTTTCGTACCGACAGCTGTGTATCACATCTCTATATGCGCAACTAGATGGCGGCAACGAGCTGTTCCTGTTGCGGTTCCTGTACTCGTGCCGTCTGCTCACCCAAATTTGCCTCAAACTGTTCCACACAAATTCCGTGAGTTACGCTAATGTATCACCACCCTGGAAGTATAGCTCGATGCTTGAGCGCCGTGGTATCGTTCCGGCATGGGCATATTGATGCTACTGTCGCTTTGGATTGATCATGCGGCCATACCGCGATGCACGACAAAATAGTGCATACTTGTCAGTGGAACTCGACCGACTTTGTTTGGTGTTGGTGTTGCAAACTCGTGTTGTTTCCCGACGGACTCCATTCCATTTGGGTTGCTCAGGAGGTATGTATGTATATACTGTTGTGTTTTGCATTGGACGCCCAGTGCTGTGATAATTTTGAAGTCTGTGCCATCCATCCCTCGTGCATATTTACCGTTTTATCGGCCAGAACCTTTTGGGAGGTGGACGGCTTCGCGTGTTCAACGTGTAGATCAGACGGAGGCTCTGCCTGGTTGTGTCCCTCCGCCGTCAGTGTTTATGCCGATATTGGTGGATCTGGAAATGACATCGTCGAAGTGGACTTCGGAGAAGGTAAGGGGCACCGTCTGTCTGATCGCGTAGGCTAGTACACGTTAAGGCCGCACCTGCTGAGAGACAAGATTAGTGCGATTGAAGGGAAGTACGGTCTGTGACTTTATACTGCGCCGACGAACGTTGAAGAAACTCAGTCTTGTTTCCAGCAGCAGATGTGTTGGCATCGCTGGGGGGGTACCCGTTATACAGACCCATGCACCTTGATGCCTCCTTATCGTTTAGCACGTCATCGGCATCCCACCAAGCAGTTTCAACAGCTCGCATGAGCATCGCGACGATCGCACCTACGCCTGAAACTCCATTAACTGCTTCGTTCCCTCGCAGGTTCAAGGTGCGGCCATCTGGACGAGGAGATTTTCGACGATGAGTTGATGACACCAAATGTCGACGATGTAAGAGGTTGACATTGCTTCATTCCAGAACGTCCCATCAAACCCTTGACTACATATCGGTAGTACATCCCTGGCACACCCTGGATACACCGCGTGTTTCGTCCGAAATATCGTAAGAATGGAATAGAGAAATGACAGACCTAGCCATTGCGTGCATCGCACTTCTTGGTTCAATATTTCGTTTACAACAAGTTGCTGCCGTAATTCAATAGGACAAACCCTTCAATCTCATCCGTGAAGTCTCCCTCCTCTCTTGCCTTTGTCTGTTCGCGAGGGAGACGGGTCAAACTAAGCATGCCGCGTTCGATATTTTGGTCCCTATCATTCGCAGATCATGTTCCTGTCGAAGATGACCGCCGCCACGCTCGACGACATCGCATATATTGTCGACCCCAGTGCGGTGAGTCTCGACACTGTACGAGGTAATAAATAGTTATCTACGAAGACAACCCAAGTTTGTTGCCACTCTGCAAGCTAGCAGCACTCTGCAAGCTAGCAGACTAAGTCACCCAAAGGCTATTAACTAGAGGCCACCTTCTCGTCGCCAAACGGTAGGATAGGATCAACCTTTCGAACTCTTTCCCATTCGCAGCATGATGTGGTTTGGCCTATAATACCGGCAGTTCATCACTGTTGAGAGGTGCACCTGCTAAAATGCCATTTGGAATGGAAGTGAAGAGCTGTTCGATCTGTCACACAGGCCCCACTCTCACTATGACCCATGCTATTAATAGTATGATAGAGGTGCACCCTTTGTTTTCTGGACCTCTTTACTGTAGGAGCTCCGTACCACACCCGAAAACTGTTTTAGAGAAAACTTGGGAGGGTAATCCGATGGACAAGCCCATGGACTAGGCATTTTAATGATAATAGTGCTAAACAAGAATGACATTCGGACGACGTTTGGTTAAGGAGCCCCCTTTTCCAGAAAAAAAAGCAAAAAGGGCAACCTCTATCGTAGCACGCGTCTTATACCCTCTACAACCGACCTCTCTATAACCGGCCTCGCTTCCTTCGCTTTTTCCATGTCAACGTAGGTGGATCCGTACACTCTACCTTCCGAAGGAGGTACGTCTTGCCCTGGAGCGTTCCCCTCTTGCTTCGCCACCGCTATCCATGGCGCAGTGTATCTGAAGGCCTGCGTCGATTATGCGATGTGGCATTCACTTGGTATGTTTTTCTGCAGGGCGTGACGGAAAACGTAGATCCCTTGTGCCTCAGAGCATTGTTTTGTCGGATCATCGTGGGCGTGTGAAGATAGGCATGTGTGTCGAAGTGATGCGGTTTAACATTTGTGCAGCGTGCATCTTACATATTCTGTCTTAAAATATTTCATGGCAGTTAAGAGTGTTTTCAGATCCTAATTACCGAGTGGATACTTGTAAAAAGCCCATACCTTGGTGTTTTGGAACGCCTTGGGAACGGAGATTGCCAGATCAATTACAAAACAGCGATTTCGACTACTTGTTCCACAATACCTATGAGTTAAAAATGCTGCCATTCTAGTATAATGTTGGGATGTTTCAGCAATCGTTTCTGAATGTGTTGGGGGCTTGACCTTTTAACGCGTAGACACGTGCTACGATAGAGGTAGCACTTTTTGGCTGTTTTTGTTTCTGAAGGACGGAGCTCCTTCACCCAAAATTGTCAGGGTGTCATTCTTGTTTTGAAGTATGATTTGTTTGGTGGCCTAGTCCATGGGTTTGCTCATCGGGCTGCCCTTTCAGTTTAT
>JAYJME010002989.1:0-12765 GCA_036873775.1 Costaria costata | reverse complement strand
GGCTCAAATCTACGTCTAAGAAATGCCGAGGAGCGCTCCCAGAGCAGGGCCAACAATATCGTACATATATTTATAATACATAGCGTGGTTGTCTTCCATGAGGAACTTCGTGAGAGGTTGGCTATACAACAACGGCCGACTGAACCAACACACAAAGCAACACCATCATTATCAACACCAACACGCACAATAACAAGAACAAGAACGAAAGCAGCCAGACAAAAACTTGACAGCAGTAGTGATAGTGGTAGAACTTGAGACTGTTAATACAGCTCTAGAGACACCGGTACAGCCGTATAATATAGTAGGGAATATCGCATGATATAGGACACTTGATAATACCTCACCAGGATGCTCTACACTACCGCAATGCTTACAAGTACTATATGCTGATGGCGAAGGCAGCATCGTATCATCGCAACCGACTTCAGCCGAGATCAACTCAAACCGATACGGGCTTCGAACACTTCAAGAGCACCTCAACATTATACCTGGTACACCATACCAGGTATACTGGTACACTATATGCTGGTATAGCACAACCGGGCACAATACAACACACCATTAATACAAGGCAAGGACTGCGCTCGCTGCTTTGTTTCCCTGGTGCTCGCCAGCATCATCACCAGTACCAGCACCAGCACCAGCACCACTACCAGTACCAGTACCAGTAAATACACTCAGCTAACCTGCCACTCGCACCATAGCACACGAATATTCATCCATCCCCGCCGCAAAGTACTGTACAACAGCACATACAAAATATTCAGAGGGCGGTTGGTGCAAGATCCAAACCGTATAATATCATCATATCATACGACTAGCTTCGACTTGGCTACAGGAGTTATGGTACAATATTACCTGCCCTGAGGAAGGCCTTGGCAGTTGGAGGCTTGTGCTGGTCTCGCACGTGCTCTGCGCCAACACCAAGTCCAATCATCAACAAGCACGGCAGCCATCAATCAGCAGAGCAGCCGCCAACAAACAGAGGAGTCGTCAATAAGCAGGCCAGTCGTCAACAGGGCGCAACACACAGCAGTCATCAATAAGCAGACCAGTCGTCAACAAGCAGAGCAGCCGTCAACGCATCAAGCAGCAGAACAGTCATCAACAAGCGAGTAACCGAAATTTCGGTAAGTTCGGTACGACCCCGATGCCGGCATCCGAAAATTCGGTAAGTTCGGTGCGGACTCAACACCGGTACCCGATACTTCAGTAAGTTCAATACGATCGGTACGACGCCAATACTGGCACCCAAAACTTCGGTACGTTCGGTACGGCCTCAACGCCGGTACACTTCGGTAAGTTCGGTACGACCTCGAAACCGGTACCCGACACTTCGGTAAGTTCGGTACGACCTCGACACCGGTATCCGACACTTCGGTAAGTTCAGTACTAACTCAATACCGGTACACGACACTTGGGGTAAGTTCGGTTCGCCTAACAAAAATACCCTCGGTATCGGTATACCCTACTGAACATGCCCTTGTAATCAAACTGTGAAATGCGAATAGAGTCTGTTGGTCGCAGGGCTTATAACTAAACTCCACACTGCGGGATCTCGCCAGCTGTGTATTGGTACTAGTACTGGTAGTGGTAATATTAATAGTGGTGCTTTTACTGTGCTTTTAGTGCGGCCGAGAGGCTGAAAAAATTGAGATATAGAGCATAACAAAATATGTACCGGTACCAGCCATTTCCATTACAGTAGTAGTTGACGTTACGTCGTCGACGACGCCGGCTGATCTCTTGTTTCGGTAACATCTTCGTTAGTGGTACAGTATAGTACAGTACAGTACAGTACAGTACAGTACAGTACAGTACAGTACAGTACCGTACGTGTCTTATAGTAGGAGCGATAAGATCGGTAGATCAAATGGCGAGCCGTAACCGAACCTTAACAGTTACCCTTCAGACCAATACCAATAATAATACCTGGTACTACACACTATTAACACACTATAACAGACTAATGCACTACACACATTATCCTAGAGATTCCTATGAACACACTTGTTACAGCAGTATACCACGAACCCCCAAGCCTTTTTAGCGAATAGACCGCAATTGCAACGAACAGCTCAAACCAACACAAGGTAAAAAACGACAGTAAGTATGATCTTATGCTTCTCTAGTGACATCAACAGCAATACAAGACATAATGGAAATGGTTAACGAGCCTTAGTAAGTCAAGACATACTGTAGCGGTAATGGTAGCGGTAACGGTGGCGTTGTCGCAAGCAGATGGTGCTCTACTCCTCAATCATACAAATCATACAAATCATACCAATCACACCAACCATACAACCATCCCATACTCGAACAACACTCGCCGTAAATGATGCAATCTCTCGGGCCGAGGAGCCGGTTGTAGCACGTCGGGCTCCCCTGGGTGTTGACAGTGATTTCCCGGTTGAGGACTAGTGACGGCTGAAACCTGACTGATAGGTTGGGCACCTCACACATGATGATCTTGTTCAGGACCATCCTGCACGCCGCGTGGAACAAGTAAAACCACGATTAATCAAATATACAAACAAACAAACGAGCGAACACAAACACAAGCAGAAACACAAGCAAGAGTAAGAGCTCTAGCCGCTGGGTAGATGATTGTCCTTTGTCCTTAACCAAAACACGCAAAAGACAGGCCGCACAGCAGCAGTACGCAACAACCGGGTTGCACTGGACTGCATTACTGGACCGGACTGGACTGGACTCGGCTAGAAGAGTGGATTCCGGCACGGCTTCTATACTGTCGGTGCTCTAACCTTAAGCTACGAGTATACCGAGTATTACTTATTCTACTGCAGCAGTCGTACTACCATTAGCTTGACTACGATACCTACGATACCTGTACTACAGCTGTAGTCCAAACCTTTCGTCACGTTAGCACACCTCCCTGCATGCAATCGTCATCATTCCACCACCACCACCACCACCACCACTATCATCATAATCATTCTGCCATTTGCCATCAGTGTTTAACCAAGCAAACACCAATACTTTCACCACAGCAGAACCCTTTACAGAGCAGTCAGTGTAAACCTTTCGTCACGTTAGCACACCTCCCTGCATGCAATCGTCATCATTCCACCACCACCACCACCATCATCATCATAATCATCATTCCGCCATTTGCCATCAGTGTTTAACCAAGCAAACACCAATACTTTCACCACAGCAGAACCCTTTACAGAGTAGTCAGTGTAAGTGGGGGTTGTAATTAATTAACTTCGCGATTCGGAGACACGATTATACAGCAGTACACCGTAGTTCCAGCATGTACCAGGTATCGTATATGAGTACATGTTTACGCACGAGTGGCGCGCTTTGTTGGCATCACATCGAGGTTTGAGGACTAGCCCTTTTAGAACTTTAATCTGTACAGAAACGTACTATATACAGTATCCGACTCAAATTCCAAGAACTTTATCCCCAAAACGCGAGTGCTCTCGTAACACTCTTAACTTAACACTCCTAAACGGATTAAGGCAAAGGTTTGTGAACGGAGTGGTGCCGTCGCGCGGTCTGGATCATGACGGGAAAAACGTCAGTTGCTGGGAGTTGGGAGAAGTGCGGAGAATCTGGAAGGCAATCATAGACTTGGTATTAATAGACTTTCATGACGTATACCAGGTACCTGGTATGCTTCATCACTACGAGTACTACTCTGTATAATACTGCGGCTGCTGTACTTGGTTTGAGGGAGCATTTGGTCTCCACCAAGGAATGAGGAAGGCGGAGGATATGCTGAAACTGTATACTACAGTTGTACATAAACGATAATGATAAGAATGATGGCTCATGCAGACTCTACCTGACTTATGAACAGAGGTTATGAACATCAGTCACATCAGAGCCGAGCAACAAGACAACAAGACAACACTGCCGACGACTGACGGCTGCCGCGACCTCTCCCACGCTCTGTTTCAGCATACTGCTGTAGAATGTAGAATACCTGGTATAATACATGTACCAGAATGATACCAGGTATGATATCATGTCCAATCACAGAAAGAGCCAGCGCCAAAATATTCTTGTGTTTGTGAGCCACTAAAACCACCTGTGGGGCATAGCGCACCGCGGACACGTCGGCACGAAGCCCCTCGACCAAAGCGCAGTTCCGCTTCATGCAAGAGAGTTTTCAGATCTGAACGCCACGCGAACTGGATGGAGGAACTGACAAATCGTATGATACATCCCGTGGTGCTTTCGCTGTTTTGTGCATGTTGTCATCGTCACTCGTCACCGTCACCATGCCAGACTTTCGATCCAATTTTCCCGCCGAACCCGCAGCAGCAGTAGTCATGCAGCCAGAGAGGCGAATCGCAACCATGGCCAACTCTGAACTCTAAAAACTGCTGTGCCCCGTGAAGGGTTCACGATAAGACAATATCAACACGCGCAAAGCACTCCAGCGCATGCGGGCAAGACAAAACTCCGTTCTCTACATATGCACGAGAGAAGCGCAAAGGGTGCCGTGCCAGGAGTCGAGTGCCAGCAGCAGGCGCAGGAGGAGCAGGAGGTAGACAACCAAACATCAACTTGAGAGCATTCTAAAAAGCAGCAACATCGTCGTACCCGGACTCCGTGTGCCCGAGGTCTTGCTCCACCTCTTCCCCTGTAATGACGCCCTTGGCATCCGTGATGAGGGATTTCCTCATGCCCATGGAAGGTATCGGCGTGGGGTCTTCCTCCATGCTGTGCCTTGTCTGGCAAAGGGGTATCGAACGCACAAATGCAGCAAAGAAAGAAGGAAGGTCAACCGACATCAAGTGCGCAAAGCTTTTGTTGAAGATGATTATGAGGATTGAGGTCTCGTTTGTTCAGAGGTGCTTTTCCTCGTGTGCACTCCTCGATTGAACTGCCAAGCCTTGCATGCTCATATTGCAACAACAAGGTGGTATTGCATGCGTAGTTATGTGTTTTTTCTGACCTGATAGCTGTCTTCCTACGAGCGGTCTCTGTGTTGAAGATTGATTGAACGCAAAAGGAGCGCTGCCTGTGCACAAGGGGATATTTTGAGTGCTTCCCCTGGTCTCCAAACCTTAAAAACATTCTATAACTCCGCGATGAGCTAAAGCAACAAATAATGGTTGAAAACTTGAAAAGTAAGGAGTCAAGATTCATCATGGTTCGTTCGAGGTATGATATCGCATATCGGTCTTCGATCCTCTGTATCAGGCAGGCACCTTGCAGCTTACCTCGCTGACCCGGCCATTATTTGTGCATGTTGACACTCTGACGAGTACAGCAGGATACAGCTGATACAATACTATTGTATGCAGCTTCGAAGCATACACATCACACACGTGGGCTACAAGGTGTGAGACGCAGGGATGCAGGGATATATTTTTCCATTGATGATCTCTCGATCGCATGTTGCTTCGGGGTCCATGTACTGTAGGAGTGTTTCGAAGTGAGGTCATGGGGGCCAACTAATAGTTATATCAACGTACACGTAAATAATATACCAGGTATGCCGGTATGTATGACAGCAACCCCCGACATTCCCTCATACTTTATACCTGGTGTGCAAAAAAGACTCCAAGTATTATTCCAAGTCGCAATCAGTTGAAGCGGCAGTCGTTCCATCTGCAGTACTACAGTGTGGTATGCATGAAAGTGCGCCCCTTTGGGCGGGAATAACACGAAGTATGATACCTGGTACCTATTAATAGTACGATTTCAGAGTTCAGTGAAGAGTTACTTTTTCTCTTTGGCTGGACCTCTCTCGACGCGCTGCCTTGTTTTTGTTGTTATTGTATTGTTGGGTTCCAAAGAGGCGAGGTCATCGCGGCACCCGGGCTTGCAAAACCGTCGCGTCCTTGATGCACCCTCGTTACACCATACCTGGTATACGATTACACAACGGCGCAAAATCAGTTTCTGGGGTTCCATAAAAAATATGTACCGACGGGGATGTCAAGGGTATTTGCTCGATAGGGTACCGAGGGTATTTTTGGTGGACATAGCGAACTTACCAAGTGTCGGATACCGGTATTGCGGTCGTACCAAACTTACCGAAGTATCTCAGGTACCGGGTGTTGAGGCCGCACCGCTTACCGAAGAGTCGGGTACCGGTATTTAGGCAATGCCGAACTTACCGAAGTGTCGGGGTACCGGTATTGAGGTTGCACACCGAACTTATCGAAGTGTCGGGTAACGGTATTGAGGCCCCACCGAACCTTACCGAAGACTTCGGCAAGGTATTTGCCGAGAAAAACATCCCCGCTATACGTACTTAGGTGCGTACCATACCGAACATACCGTTGGTACCTAATCTACGTTGGGAACTTATATGTTTAACCTTTGAAGGCACAAGTCCGAGGTTGTGGGGGCGCAGGCGTTGGAAATACGCGAGGGCGTTGGCGCCGTGATCGACTGCATCGAGGTCGGACAAGACGACATGATCGAAACAATGGAAAATTTATCGGTCTCCTCTACACGCAGCGGTGCTACTCTGCGGTCTATCAAACCACGCCTTGTAGGCGTCTCAACCCACTACAATAAGGTGTACCTGGTACCTCGCAGCGTTTTTATGGGTAGTAATCCGGTTGAACGACGAAAAAGAGTCAGAATGTGCGGAGAAGCCCGTATTTCGTGATATACCTGCTGAGTATACTTCGAAGTATAGCCTAACGTAGGTTCCACGCCAGATCTGCTATTTTCCAGTACCTGTCTACTTCGTATATAGCCTAGCGCGTGACCCACGCGAGGTTTGTTCGGCGTTGTCCAATACACGGTACCAAATAGGTCCCACGCCGCCAGACTCGTCGGGAACACAACAACAGTAGTGCGATGAGCAGATTCGGGTGCGCCGATATCGGACACGAACGATGAACGGAGGCAAGGCGCGGATGACCAGTCAGAAAGGAATTGACGTAGAAATATCGAGGCGTGGGAGGGTTTCTGCATGGCGGCATTGAAATTTCCAGAGGAAGCAGCAAGCAGGCAGATGCATCTGGGCCGGGTTTAACGAGCACCACCGTGGGACTCGATGAACAACTTTCCCGTTTGGGTCTTACTCGCTGCGCTCAATGATACCTGGTCCACGTTAAGCATAATGCCTCTCAGGCGGGTGACCTGACCACTGGTCCCGAACTCCCTAACACGCTGACGGCCGCTGTTGTAGCAGAACATTAAAAACACTAATAATCATAGCACAATCAATAGTAGCACGCCTTGCTCGTTGACATCGTCTTTCACTCGACCAAAACAACCAACAGGAGTCATCAGGAATGCTCTTTCCGCAATAGCTCTACGTGGCAAGAAACGACTCTACTGCTTGCCACAATACGCATAAGGTACGAATATAATATACAGTAGCTACGAAAAGGTATCATACACGGCAAGGGCAACCCAGGCACCCCACACGCGTGCGATTAGACAAAATGGTGCTTGAACGCCTCTATTCATAACAATCACCAACCAGATGACAACGAAAGCCACGGGCGCGCCTGCCCCAGGGCCGAACGGCCCAAATAACAGGAAACGGTAATACACAGTCCTAAAGGTAGAAGAGAGAAACGAAGAGGATCACAAATACTATTCTACATTCTACATTCTACACTATTAATATTACTGGTAGGATTTATTTGCCTGTCGTTGGGTCCGCCCCAAAAATTAGCTGTAACTCCACGCGAACTCAACAGTACAACAAGGGCGCCTCTAGTACGTGCATACAAAACGTTTACCTCTTACGCTTACCGGGAAGCCGTACCGTACCATAGTGGCTTCAACAAAAATGTCTCCCTTCTATAATATGATGAAGAAATGCGACAGGTCTACATGGAATCCTAAAACAGTAAATTGTTGAAACTGTTGGGGTCAGGAGGCCATGGGCGAGGGTTCCTGCGCTTGACGCTCCTTCTCTAAGCTGTACGCCTTGAAGTCCTTTTCGAAAGCAGCCCTGTAAACGGATGAAGCAGGCGGTGCACACGACAACACGAGGTCGAGAGAGACCCAAGAGGTGAGGAGACGCCACGCTGTAACTACCGACGACGGGCCACCACGTGTATCGTCAGGGGTTTCTTCGGACCTGGTACTCCAGTGGATGGGTGGATTCAGGGCGAAGACGGATCATACACACAGGCATTCGCTGTATTCATTGTACCAGGCATGTTACTGTGAGCGTCCATTTCTTTCCGGAATACATTAAGGTTAAGGATCCATGCTTTCACAAATGACATACCCTGGTACGCATCTTCTCACTCGAAGAAACGCCGCAACAACTTACCGCAGCGAACGTGTTATCCAAGATTTTTCCACGAATTAAAACACTCCTTCAAAATGCTTGGCCAACCAGAACAACGCGGGAAGACGCATGCTACGATAGAGGTTGCACTTTTTTGGCTTTTTTGTTTCTGAACAACGGGGCTCCTTAACCCAAAATCGTTCGAACGTCATTCTTGTTTAGCAATAGGATTGCTTTTAATGCCTAGTCCATGGCTTTTCTCATCGGGCTGCCCTTCCAGTTTACTCAAAAACAGTTTTCGGGTGTGATACAGAGCTCCTAAAGTGAAGAGCCTCATAAAAAAAAGATGCACCTCTATCGTAGCATGTGTTGGAACGAAACATCATTCTCCTTCTAGTCGGCAAAGTATCGCAACCAGCAAGCGCCGTCCAATTAACCTATTTGCGGGGTCTGACCTCTGACAGTATGGTCCATTCCGCGTGACCATGAAACTACGAGAATACCACCGATCATTGCCCGAACCCGCATCAACTCGTGGCTTTGCGAATAAACAAGTACTCTTAGTACTATTAGCAGTACTACCTGGTATTAATATGGGGGGCCATACAGTATAGGCCCGCCAACAAGAAACTCCTATTATTAATAGTATTTTGAGTGAGCCTCAGATTCTTATTGTGACACCAACCTTGAACAACCTTGAGTATAGGCTATTATATTGGATTTAGTGTAGTGCTCGCCGCTGAGCACAACTTCTTAGTCCAATTTTCTTGGAGTCCGCCCAAAAGGGAGCCTTGCTTTCTTATTGGGCACATTCTTATTCGCGGGCCTATGCAGTAGTACCCAGGACCCACTATGGCTCCAGAAAACCACATAAATATACCCTTAATTTTACAGAACATATTACAAAATGATTACTATAGCTAGCAGTATGTTTTCCCGAACTATTGATAGTACGGTATATACTTTGAAGTACCTCATGATGGCGTTTATTGCATAGATCTCAGCTCTCCGCCGTCGTCGTTCAAGCGAGTGCTTTGCCCACTTTTCCGCCAGATCTGCCGCACGGCCAACACCCGCTGCGTCCTCCCGCTCAGCGACGAGGCGGCGCTCCGCCTCTTCCGCTCGAGTGGCTGCAAGCTTCCTGGCGGCCTCTAGCGCCGCTTCGGCTCGCTCCTTCTGCTCAAGCGTGGCAACCTCCTCCACCTTCGCTTTAATCCCGTCTGATTGCCGCCTTTTCCACTCCATCACCCTCGTTCGCGCCTTGACAACCAGGAATTGTTTTTTCCGCATATGTGCAAAGGGGTCTATCTCGATGAGTCCCGGCTATTCAGCAGCAGGGGAGTGCATCCTCGGTGATTTTTCATGAAACAAAACATACGAGCATCTGGATCTGTATACGCTGCATGGTTGGGCCTTGTTAGTGGATATACTGCTAATTTCTACCTGCCCTATTTTATGTTAAAAGTGGAAGAGGCAAACAAGATAGCCACTGTCGTCCCAGGTCACTCTAACGCCTGCTCTCTCCACCACCAGGCCCCCAGCATTGTTCCATCAAAACAGAGGAAAACGGCTAGGCATACAACCGAGGGAAACGGCTAGGCATACCTTCAACTGCCCCTGGCCGACCCGCTCATCAGCATCGGCTTGGCTGCGGAGAAGCCGGCCACTGGATGCCCCCCAGCGTCCAGCGTGTGTGCTAGGTCGGGAGACACTCAGGTTCTTGATGCTAACCCCCTGGCGCGCCTCCAGCGGCTTCTGACCCGCTCGTACTACACCCGGTGCGATGTCGCCACGGAGTAGCCGACCACTGCTGGCCTGGGACAGCTGCGGTGTCTGGAGGGTGCTATCGCTGCTCCTTCGTCCAGCACGGGCTGTTTTAGGAGCGGCGGAAGCAGCCTCTGCGCGTGCAGTGTGCACACGCTTACTGTCGGTGACGTCAGACTTCCTCCGACGTAACGGGGACAGAAGATGCTTTCGCTTTCCTGCACTCTTGCCCAAAGGCTTGGCCAAAGGTTCATCGTGCTCTGGCGAGGCGAATTCAGCACCAGCAACACCAGCGTGGAAGGAGGTCAATTAGCGTTTCATGGTGTTTCATGGCGTACTTAAGTTATTGGCATACTTGAAACGAGAGCAATGTTCGCGGGCCAGGTGGTGTGGTAAAGCTAAGGGTACGTCGTTGTTGCCGTGTTTCGTCGCCATCGTAACACTCCTGGCAGCTCCAGACAAGGCCTTTTGAAATGTAAGCGTGAACTGAATACCTTTTGGCGGGACACCTCTGGTACGGTACACAGAGCAACTGCACATCGACCCGGGATTCAACACAAAAAGCAGCCCAAACAACTGTATCCGAACTTTCACGGAGCATTTCAACCCGCAAAGGTTGCGCGGTTGATGCAACAAACCTTACCTTCGTCCTTCGTATATATATACAGAGTACATGGACATCCCACCAACCCTAGAAATTACGAAAATACCAGGTAAGGATCACTCACGTGAGACTAGAGGGGCATCTTTCCACCCCGCACCACTAGCACCAGCAGTCCACTGCGGCAAGGCATCCTTATCGTCGTTTTGTGTCGCAGTAGCATTGCCTACTTGTCCATCCCAGGATCTGGCCGCGCCATGTCGCGGAGGAAGGGTAACAGTCGCCTCGGCGGGGGCATTGTTAGCGTCCCCGCTCTCATCCCAACAGCTCAGAGTCGTTGGAGCGGGGCTCGGCCCGGGCTCCAACCCCCCCGGTCTTTTTATCCCTCCCACTGCAGGCACCCTGCTTTTTTCCCGTTGCACATCAGCAGACCCACAACTATTGGTGGGATATTTCGTGAGCGTAGTCGCTGAAGAGGGAGGTGCCGACCCCGACCTCGGCAGCGCGGTGGAGCCAAACCGACCACCAATCAAAATAAGATCAGCACCACCAGCGCTAGGCCGCCCTCTTCTTGCCGGCGCTGCCGTCACCCCTTTCTCCGGCTTCGTTGTAACAGCGTTCGGGGGCAGCACCGACGGAGGCTCTTGCAGACCAAGTGCTACAGCCGGGGCTGGGTCTAGGATACTCCGCGGGCGTGGGTGGTCATCGGAAGCTTGATCGACTGCCGCCTTCTGACGTTTGATGGCATCGGCAACACTAGTCCTCTTTGACGACTTTGATGGCTTTGGCGACGCCCGGGTGGTTAGCGTCCGTGCCGACGGTGCCGATGGTGTTGATGTTGATGAGCATGCTCGTGGACGGAGCGGCTTGTGGATCGAGGTCTGTTTGGAGCGGGAGAAGCCTATACCCGTAGTCAGTCTCCACTTGGCCGCTGCAGTTAATAGTCCCTTCTGCTGGTCTTGAGCGCCGCTGTTAGGCTGTGGTCGTTGCCGTATTGCACCTACTGCAGTACAACACAGTACAGCACAGCACATCACCGCACATCACAGCACAGAACAGAACGACACGACACGATACGTGTACCAGGTATCATGCCGTATGAAATATTCATGAACGGTCAACGATTCATTCTGGTAGCCGATCATGAGTATGATTCTCCCTCTATTAAATAGGAGAACGCGCGTGTTACACACCTACTGTAATCGACTACTGTACTAGAGGGAAAGGTCGAGGTTTACTGAAATGGCAACGCTATCAGATCGAACTCACACCCTCGACATCTCGGCATGCGGCGCGATTGCCTGATTGTGGCAGTAGCCCTTTTGGGCAAACATTCGTTATAGCACGAGCAGACGTGTCCGCTATATACTGTTGTACCTCCAGAAGCTTCCATTTGGACTGCCCGTGCCCAGCTCGAAGTTGGAGATCACTGAAGGTTACTCAATGCCATCGTGTCCGTGAAGTGCGGCCGCCACAGGGAAGCTGGGCGGATGAAGTAAGAGCCCGAGAGAGGAGAGAGGCAGCTTTCTGATAGTTACTCTACGAGTGCGTGCGGCACGAGCAACGTATGCGGCCTAATAGGTGCCGTTTGGCTGTTTAGGGAAAGTCTGCTCTGCTCTGCTCTGCTGCTCTGTACCAGGTACTCTGTATGCGTGTATGTTGTGTTGCACGATCGAACGGCAGCAGTAGACACGAGCCACGAGGAGATCTATTACAGAGTATAGCGGTAGGTGGCAGCTTACTCTTGGGATAAGGCGATAGTCCATTGCCCTGTCACCGCCGTAATTGATCCCTACTGCAAGTACAGCACGCAGTGTATGCTATTCAAGATTTCATAGCCAAGCCAAAAAAAACACAATGGGAACAACAGCAGGAGCAATATCTTGTTTCTTGTCTTTTTAACTACTGCTGTATCTACCCGGGGAGCTCAAAAGAGTTACCCTAAACCGGCTGGCCTTCCTATGATAGCTGTTCAAACTGCCTTTCTTGACAGCTGGTATGGCCTTTTCTTTAGGCGGCAGTATACGGTGTACGCATCTTCTTTTTCACTTTTCATGACGGTGGGCTGTGTGTCGGTCTCGCAGTTTCACAGCACCAATTATTACTACTAGCGGTACGGCCACGGTTCCGCCCGTGGCGCTAGCCCTGCGTTGCCCATAGTGGTAGTGTACCACTCACTCTGAACGGAGGTGTAAGGACCATT
>JAYJME010002987.1:0-12767 GCA_036873775.1 Costaria costata | reverse complement strand
CCGAACTATCCCACAAAGAGTAGTACAGCTTCCACATCCCTGATCATTGCGGGGGGTCGTTCCCCATGAAGGGCGTATATACAGAGTACCAGCCGGCCCGCAAATACGAAAGTATCATAACTTAGAAGAAAGTCAGCCTGAGAAATTGAAAAATATGATGTAAAGCCCTCAACCGGGGCACTGCCACAGTTTAAAGAATATTTACACCTTCCTGTGTCGCTGTGGCCTGTGGTGACAAGACGCTATGATACCACTGCCACCACAGATGCATCGCAGCAGTACAACCGTTAAATAAAGCCATCAGAACATGTCTGACGTCAGCTGCGTGTTCAAATGTACATACAAATACCTTGTACGACGACCAGGGGGGCACGATTTGTTTTTCCGACGCCACACTCCTATTTGTTCAACTTCGAGCTCCAGAAAGGGCGCGGGGGGGCACCTGGCACCGTCCCCTCCCTTTACGCCTGAACAATATGTATATAAAACTTCAACCAGGGGACGGTTAGGAGCCATCCCCCTGATATTCAAACAGGGGACGTTTAAGAACCACCCACCCTGATACAAGGCCTTCTATACCGTATACCGAAGTATACCACTAAAAAATTCGATGATGCTTCTGTGCGGAGAGATCACAGACACCCTGCAGCTACAGCTAGCTGTGGATACTTGTGTCGCTTCTAACAGCAGGAGAGAGCAGCTGGTAGAGCAGGTTAGAGAGTGGTACAAGGGAGGTATTAGCTCCACCAAAGGTGGGCCAGTCAGACCCCTAGCGGCTTGGGACCGGCAGGCTTGGCTGGATGAGCACTGCCTGAAGAAGTTCTAGACAGGAAGATACTTGGTACCTGGTACCATTATGTCTGGAAATATAAGAACCATTGTCCAATACCATTCAAATCTAAACAACCCTTATAATCCCGGGCAGAAAGGACAGAGTATTGCCATTTAGGCCCGTACCCTGGACTGCTGCTGTACTTGCAGAGTACAGCTAGATGCACTCTAATGCCCGGAGCTGCAGCCGCAGAAAACTGCGAGGCGTTGATTGTTATGTCGCACTGTATTACACATTGGCTCTCCGTGGGGTCGTGAACGATGTATTATACCAGCCACCTGCTGCTGTTGGTAGACTCTCTTTCTGCAGTACATAAGTACGGGGTATCCTGTGGGTATCTCGGTATCTCTTGTACGAGTAGTTTCCCCCGTCTGGCCTGGTCGTAACTATAATTCACTGCTGCTGTACGTACAGAGTACAGCTCCTGTACGTACAGATGCATGAATGCCCGGCGCGTCCTCAGCATTTGGACACTCCAAGCTGTTTGTTGCGTTTGTGGTTGATATTGTTGTCTCGGGACACTCCAGCTCGTACACTCATATAAGAAAGACATGATGAAATGCCTGGCTGTGCCGAAGACCGTGAAAATGACGTTGAATTTCTGAATTACAAGTGTATATCAGGTATGCAAGAATGCATGCATGCCCGTTTACTACAGGACGGTACAGTCGGTACAGCACTCAACGAGGTAGCTATTAAGAATCAGAACACCACCCCGCACCACCAGGAGGTATGTTATATACTGATAAGACTGCTGCTTTAAAACTCCTTGTTGGCACTGTCAGCAAAACCACAAAAAAAAGTCAACAGTTTGTTTTTCGAGGTTTTTAGGGAGGGGGGGGTGTAAGGGATCCGAATCCCCGTGCGCCCCTGCGACGACAAATACATATTTGTTCCCATTTATTTTTCAAAAGTGTATCGTTCTTTTATTTATACAAAACAGTAATATATACCAGTATATTTTTTCATCATCCCCGGGCCCCTAAAAACACAAAATGGACACTCAGGGGAAACTCACTAAACGCGGGCTGAACGCGGCGGCAGGCGACTCCCTCTTCTGCAATAACTTTGAGTTCCCATCGACACTGCGGCCGTTCTCCACGTTAAGACCCTGTCGGCTAGCCTGGAGCGACAAGGTGCATCGGTCAATGACTAGTTTGTGCTCTTGAAGGATAAAGCAGTGGAGGGTTTGGTCACAGATCAAGTCAGGACGTTGCTCTGGCCTCTGCCCTCGGTATGCACAACGAGATCCAGCTTATAGATGATGAGTACGAACGCCGTTTCAAGTTGCACGTGGACAAGGCCCTCGACACGTGGCTGCTGGACGCTGACCATGTGGAGTGGTGTGAGTAAAAAAAGCTGACGGCATCCCATCGTAGAATTATTATCACGCAATGGATCGGCGAAGCTGCGAAAATAATCGACGTGACGATGGGCGTCGAGTATCGCAGGCTCCTGTTCGAAAGTACTGGCCTGGTGATAACCGCAGACGGAAGCGATTACAAGCTCGTCAACCTTGAACGTATGCACGGGGGGTTCTCCTGCATAGACGCGGAAAGCACGCCGGAGCCATTGGAGGATGTACTGCCGGCCTCGTCTGCTCCCGCCGACGACGAACACCAGCCGTGCTCAAGCGACAAGGATGATGACTCGGACGAGGTAGGGGGCGAGAGTAATAGCGGCAGGAACGACGAACGATCAACTCTGGTTGTTGACGATGACCTCGACGAAGGCGAGCAGCCCCTGCGCCTCGAAAACCTCACGGGGGACGTCCTGGCGAACCTAACACCTGCATCACACATCGCGGCAATCGTAAACAGGCTGATAATGCTGCGGTTGGGTGTGGGGTGGCTGGAGGGGACCATCACGCGGCAGGCGCAAGCGCCCACCCGCCCTCTCTACGGCTACAGAGTGTTTGTCGACCGCGACGGCAGTACACACATCGTGAAGCTGCCGTTCACCAAGTACTCGGCGGACAGTTTGTCTGGGGAGGGATGTTGATCGTTGGTGGAGTGCCTTGCTGCGGCCGGTGGGTCTGACAAAGAGAGCCAAGAAGCGGCAGGAGAAGGTTATGGCCATGAGGATGAGGAAGAGGAAGAAGAAGAGGATGGAGTTAATCAACGATTCTGGTTCATGAAGCCGTGGAGAGGGCGAAAAACAAATCCAGGGCCAAGCGCGAGCATGTGGTCCTGGGCCCGGGGGTGTCGTCAACCGCACGATCTTGTTGCAGGGCTTTCATGCCAAAAGTGCGCCTAACAGACGACTAGACCTGTGCAGTACAATAGCTCGGGGAGACGATTTCCTGTTGTGTGGCCCCGAGTCATCGAAGGATCATTGGGTGGCGAGGACAGGTCTGGCGTAGAAGCTATTTACCGCTATTAAGGCGGGCGATGGTAGTCTAATACATGGAATATTGAACAAAGTCCATCATGTGTGCGGGAAATGCTTGTGCACTACCCGGAAAACGTCTTCTCGTTATCGAAAATGAGAATGTGTTACGTACGAGAAGGTGCTTTTGTCCCCGCCCGGAACAGGAAAATCAGCCTGAGCGCGATTTCAAATTTCTCGTGCGAGGGCCGCTACAGTGTGATTTCGAAGGTGTATACTTGCCGAGCAAATGCAGGGGGCTGTGATGATGAGATGATCACTATGTTGTTCCGATAACACGTTAGTCTACAGTATGTACTTATATGCACTGCTGTAGTTGAAGCTACAAGCTGAACTCCGTCCACAAGTTGGCACGTCGACACCCAATAAAATGTCTTCTGCCTTGTTCGTCTCTAGTACCGGGTGTCATATATCGGGGGTTTGCAAGCCGCGACATATTCAACATATACTCATACCTTAACCCTTTTACTACCCCAGACAGTAACCCGCACTATTTCCAGGTAGGTTAGTCCCCAAAAACCGTTTCCGGCTCTACATCTTACACTATTCATGGCCCTGACAAATAGGCTATTATATCAGAAGGTTGGTCGCAAACAGTTTATATACCCTTGTCTTCAACCGAAAGAACAAATGCCATACTATAATTATATGTAGAATAGTACGAGACCAGATAATAAGTGGTTGGACAGTGGTTAAGAAACTCCAGCGGTATACCATTATATATGTAGTCCATGCAGCCGAAGGATTCCAAAACTCTTCGCCTGGACAGCACACATTTTCTAGAGGTGATAGCATAGTTCTGACACCAAAAACCACCCCCTCCCTTCGTGAACAAAGACGTCAGAAGACGGCCAGTCAATGGAAGACGTACAGCGGTCAAGGGCGTCAAACCGAGCGTTTCGCACTAAAAGCTAGTGATTTTCATCGTCAGTCAAGGTAAATTGTTAGAAAAAATCCGTCCGTCAAGGGTTGAAAGTGCCGTCTAGCGACCTCTCTGCTTTCGAACGGGTAAACTTGATTATTGTTAACATTATTTTCATTGTTTAAGTCTTCACGACGAACATACCTAAAAACACGGATTCCGTGCCCAGTACGAGCAGGTGTGCGGTTTAACAAGCTATATTTGAAGCGGGAATTCGCAACGTGAATTGTTTTTCTGTTGACAAACAAATAGACTTTTTGACCTACAAAATGCCAAAAACTGTGCTCGGGACGTCACATGCAGTCCAATCGTATGTGAACGCCACCCAGCCAACACCAAGCAACAGGGCGGGAAACGATTCCTCTCGCCATTCTTCGTTTAGAACCGGATTTCGATTTCGTTTTGTAAATAGAGCGCACGATTGATGAGATTATCATGGGTTTGTGAAAACGAGGTGATCTTGGCCCTTGCCCAGCTGTAATTCTCTTGATTTAAATGTAGAGAACAAAACAAAATCTGCCAAAACAATATTTGTTCGATCGACCCTAATGACCACGACTGCAGTAGTAGCATGATCGCCTAATTCGTTGTGTTTCGAACGCTGTGACCCGAAACACTACAGGCTAAATAATGCGCTTGGAGCATACGATAGAGGTACTTTAGGTTGCAGATATTGTCCAAACTGCCACTGGGAACTGGATAACTCAACGGGGTTATATACTCAGGGTCTGTATCGTTTGGTTTACCCCAACAACATGTTCGTTTGATGCCTTAAGTTAGGTAATCGGACTGTTTGTCGGGTGAAGAGTACAGCCTTCCATTCGTCAAAGCAAACCCCGGTTTTGGGGGAGACATAAAGCTCCTCAATAGAGTGATGACCCACAGAAACTGTCAACATCAAGGAAGAACACCGATATCGTACAACAAATAAGAGTATTATTCGCAACAAATGTGTCGGTTTACCTCCAAACTACTAGCCAAGCACATTTTGCGCAATCGAGACCCACCTGCACGGCGCCTCCTTTCCTGTGAAAACAATACAGCGTCTACGCGCAATTTGACGCGCGCCGACCAGTTGAGAGTTGAGAGCATGCTGAGCTATTCGCGGAACAGGAATGATATCACGTGCCGAATTGGGGAGCGAGGAGGACGAGTGCCACCTAGATGACCTCTGGTCGGAGCTACGAAAGAGAGGGGGCTGGACAAGAAGCGCGAACAAAGTACACTTGTTAGAAAATAAACATGAATACACCAACCCGCAATGCCAAAAAAGTGTCTGGCATGATTCGGTAGGGACGTACAGACGTTTTCGCAAGCTCGATATTCTATAGATTCTACAGAGGCTCTCTATATTCACCCACCATTAAACTTATGAAAACATGATGAGCCATGCCAGGGCTCAGACAGATACGGAGTATCATTTTAAAACCAAACGACGTTGGGTTATTCTTCAGTTTATAAGCCCCGTCACTCACTCAGACAACTTTCTGTTACTCAGACACCTTCGGCCCAAACTGCTACCCGTGTCGGCGGCGGCGGAGAAAGCGACGAAACGAAAAGAAAAATCGCTGCTGCGGCGTAGAATACACCAGTGGGATGATGTAAAAAATCGAATTTCTGCCGCAGCGACGGATAGTGTTATCCCTAGCCCAAGGTGGGCCACCCGTTGGAAACTCCCGGGACGTGTCTGCCGCTTCCCGTCCCTGGTACGGTGCTGACCTGCCGACATCTCTTGCAACTGTTGAGGCGCGCTACGATAGAGGTGCGCCGCTTTTTTTTTACTGACGCTCCTCAGTTTAGGAGCTCTGAACTTCAGCCTCAAACGTTTTTGGAGACAACCAAAGGTGCAGCCCGATTAAAAAACCCATGGCCTAGGTATACATAACAATCATGTTGTAAAAGAAGAATGGCACCCTGACGAGGTCGGGTTAATGAGCTCCGTCATTCAGATAAAAAAGCCCAAAAGTGCTACCTCTATCGAAGCACGCGTCTCTTGCAGACAAACCCAATCCCCCAGACCCCCGTTCAGAAACCTCGTTCTCAACCTGTCCCTGCCATTATCCAGCCTCCACACGCTCCATCGTTCCCCATCCCAACTGTTTTCATGTGTTGTCCCCGGCTGATGTTAACCCGTGCTACGATAGAGGTATAGTATTGGTAGCATGTTTCGGCCACACAAATTTCATACTTGCGTCTGACGGCGTGGTTCATTCGGCCAACACCTTATTTCGACCCCATTTATGTTTTGCCATATTGTTTACGTTCCTACCTACGTTATCGTGTTTACGATGATACTGTTTGTCGGGCTACTCTTAAGTATAATTCTTACGAACTATTCATCGGTGAATTACAAGCTCCTCAAGTAACGAGGCTAAGAAACAGTTATTGATGGGTGCATGGGTTGGGCTTACACGCACTCCCCATCACGTATTTGCGTTAGAGGTGCTAGTTATGTTAGTCGTGTTATATGTGTTGCTCGTGTCACTTGTGTTTCTTGTGATATTTGAGTCGTTCTACGATAGCCAGTACAACTTTTCTTAAACGAAATCGCCGGTTTTTAAACTAGCTCCCGAACGTATCTCCGCTAATTACGGTGCCCCTGGACACACCGACGTCATCCGCTCGATACTTCTTCGCAAGCAAGACATCCTTGGAAGATACGATTTCCAAAGCATTCTTCCTCGTGTCGAACAGCCACGAAACGTTCGTTAAAGAAAATCACTGGTTTGAGGGGGGGCTATCGAAGAAGCAGGCATTTGTATTAGTTGTGTTACTTGTATTAGAGGGACAACGCGTGAAACGGTGGCGGTAAGACTGTTTCACTGAACCGTTTCTAGTTATTGGCTGGGATCCTCGACCACAGACCCATGCTACGATGGTTGAGGTGTTGTTCCATTCTTTTGTTTTTGAGGCTCTTCCCTTTAGGAGCTCAATATCACAACCGAAAACTGTTTTTGCGTAAGCTGGAAGGGCAGACCGATGAGAAAACCCATGAACTAGGCATTACAAAAATATCATATTGCTAAACAATAACGACATTCGGACGATTTTGGGTTAAGGAGTTCCGTTGTTCAGAAACAAAAACGCCAAAAAGTGCAACCTCTATCGTAGCACGCGTCGTCCGATGAACACACCCATGGACTAGGCATTTAAACAAATCATATTGCTAAACAAGAATGCCATTCCGACGAGTTTGGGTTAAGGAGCCCCGTCATTCAGAATAAAAAAAGCCAAAAAGTGCAACCTCTATCGTAGCACGCGCACACAGTGTCGTTGTGTTGTTGGAATGCAAATTTGGTTTTACTAAATATTTCGAAATAAATCTATACCGCAGTAGGCCATGGAGCTTTCCATTCCGATTGAACGGTCTATTTTAAATATTTTCCAGCTTTTGCTTGTTACATATCGAGCTCCGGAAGCGACGCGTGCTACGACAGAGGTTGCACGTTCTGGCTCGTTTGTTTCGTAATGACGGGGCTCCTTAACCCGCCATCGTCGAAAAGGTCTTTCATGTTTAGCGATATGATTGGCTTAAATGCCTAGTCCATGGGTTTGTCCACCGGGCCGCCCTTCCTGTTTACTCGAAAACAATGATCGGGTGTGATATGGAGCTCCTAAAGTGAGGAGCCCCAGAAAACATATGGTGCACCTCTATCGCAGGAAAGGGTCAAGTGAGCATTCAAACAAAACAAATATTGCACCACTACGAAACACCTCGGACGCGTCATAGGATCGGGGGTCCACCTAGCATTTTTAGTTTCCTGCACCTGCACCTCGCAAAATGTACTTGCTTTGAGAAACAGCGGAATGTGCTTCCCATGGCCTACAGTTTACATTCAGCAGTTGTACAATACTATTTATCGGGTGGTTCTTCGTGACAAAGAGCCCACCAATCTCGGGCACATTGCCCAAATATCGCCACCCCTGCCGTAGCTCGCGTGTAGGTTGACTATAGGATTAGGGCTAGGGTGAGTAATTAGTACCTGTATCTACTGGATGGAGTGCATAACACCAAGTAACCCGCTTGCAACTAAGGAGGGGAGAACGAACCCTAAACAATTACGGTTGTTGTCACGGCCACCCCGGTATTGGGTGATTATACATATTGGTGGTGTCCGAATTTGCATGGATGGAGTAGTACGTCAAGGGCGCCAGATACATGATCCGACGCGTGCTGCTGGGTGCTCGAGTCTCCCGTAGACCGCTGATGGAACCAATGCCATGAAGGTTATAATCGCTACTTCCGGGTCCCACAGGGGGCTAACAATCTGTGAAGGTTGATTGTTACCTCCGACCAAACGATAAAACCACACCAGGAGACATGGCTGAACGAAAGAGGCAACACGTGGACACACGAAAACACAAACGGGTGGTGGGGAATATATTTGGATTTTCAAGGCAAACTCTGTAGACGGCCAATCAACGGCACCGCTATTAGGCTCAAGGCGCACACGCGAGAATCGTACGTTTCCCCCTAGACAAAGGGGTCAGCGCAAGTATCACATTATTCCAATCACCGTGTCAGCCGGAGTATCGACATTTCACACATAAATATTTGAATTTGTAGTCGATCGGGACGTTTGGCCTCGCGGCTCGATAGCCACTTCACAATTGTCTTGGCTGCGGCAACGCTTCAGGCAGAGGTGAGCTTGTAATCTGGGGCGTAGAAGGACAAATAACGGAATGCCTTGTGTCCCACATAAAATAATCAGCAATAGGCCGAAGGGGGAAGTACTCCACAGACCAGATCATGAATAGTGGTCCGAATGTATTGTGACCGATATTAGCTTCAGGAGGGTGACTACTACTGTACACGTTTCCTACTTTGTTTCCTACAGTTTTCGTTCCCGTTGATGTCGATGTTGTCGTACAGTAGCAGACGGGTTAGGTTCGCCCCGTCGTCCTACTCGCCGTATACGTGATACGGACTTGGAACTTTTGATTGAAGTACGGTATCTCGCTAAGAAAACAGTTACCGTGGGTTAGACGACATGTTCGTTTTGTGAGACAAGGCGAGCCTTTCACTAACTGCATTCCAAATCCACGAAGTATGTTGTTCGTATTTTCATCCGTTCAGCCAGAATTCCCTAACTCTCAAATTCTTAGGGTACTGTCACCTGTACTTGGTACAGTATGTCCACAATGCCACGATACTTAGATAATCGACTCGCCGTGCCAAGTTTCCTAAAGAGTTTGTGAACAAGGCATGCGTTCTATGGACGACATGTGTACGTCTAGAAGTACAGTATAGGCCTGCCAACAAAAGCTCCTATTAATATTTGGGGTGAGCCTTAGATTGTTCTAGACCCATGCTACGATAGAGATGCACCCCTTTTTTTATGAGGCTCCTCACTTAAGGAGCTCCATATCACGCCTTTAATAAAAATGTTTTTGAGTGAACTGGGAAGGGCAGCCGGTGAGCAAAACCATGGAATGGGCATTCAAAACAAAATTATTGCTAAACAAGAATGACATTAGGAAGATTTTGGGTTAAGGAGCCCCGTTGTTCAGAAACAAAAAAGACAAAAAGTGCAACCTTCACCGTAGCACGCGTCTCTAGTGACACCACCATTTGAACAACATTGAGCATGGACTTTTACATACCTGGTAGGAGTTAGTGTAGCGTTCACCGCTGAGCAAATGTGTGGCACGCTTTTCCAGTCCAAGTTTCTTAGAGTCCGCTCGAACGTGGGCCTTACTCTTTTATTTGGCACTTTCTTGTTCGCGGGTCTATGAATTACACCACTATAGCTGCCAGCAACATGTTTTTGTTGTTGCTGTATAGCGGTTGTCGAGCTCACCATGCTGTCCGGGTTTGGCGGTTTGGGTGCTACTTGCTGTTTAACGGGAAAAATCGCCGTTCACAGTCAATGCCACACCCAATGCCACATACATGACATCAACTTGTCAATATTTATACAATACGAATGGTACAAACGGCATCAGTGGTAAGCCGGTACCGCGGTTATATTATTGATCGTTGTACACTCTACTTGTTGACATCTTGCGCCATGCGTGCATAATAAAAACGAATTCACCAGACAAAGGGCGGTATTCGACGCAGCACGCGTCGTCCACCCTATGTCGGGTGTCCAGCACCATGCCAAGCACGGAGTCACCGAGCCAACTGTGTTACACGATCTATAACTTGGTCGTAGTACCCTTGACCGACGCATGCCTGCCCCTCATATTTTATGACGAGGCTGATTAGAGGATATCTATTTCCCCCATGGAGAGCTTACTAGTGTGGGTAAGCAGGATTCGACGCGAGTTGACAAGGGAAGAACGTGCTGAACTCTTCGCGCGATAAACTCAAGGCACGTACCGGTGTGGGGAGGGGAGGGGAAGAGCCTGCTTAGTGACCCCGGATCTCACTTACGACTAGGGAGGGAGACGTATATTGACGAGCGAAGATAACTAATGACGCGTGCTACGATAGAGGTAGCAAGTTTTAGCTTTTTATTTTCTGACGGACAGAGCTCCTTAACCCGAACTTGTCAGGGTGGCATGCTCATTGTTATTGTTTTGTATGCCGAGGTCAATTGGGTTTTAAATCGGATTGAACCTTTGGTTGACTCAAACCCAGTACGTATGTGGGTGAAGTTTAGAGCTCCGAAAGTGAGAACCCTCAGGAACAAACCGGTGGACTTCTATCGTAGCATGCCTCAAATCGGAAGAGAAAACATATATAAAATGGACAGACTTGGACGAAAGGTGTAATCTTAACCCCATGAACAATCCGATGACGAAAGGAATAATCAATAATCAGGGTAGAAAACGAAATTATCGAGAAAAAAAAACGATACTGGGTAGTTCCTCACTTGAGAATCGTCAGTCAGAAGTATGTCTGAACAATATCTGCTACATGCTATACCGCGATAATAACACTCATCAGACCGAATGGTGAAAAGCTTGTGACCGCGGCTGAGTTGACACCCCGCACAGACATGTGGGTCTGCCGTTCCCTGTATTACTTGCATAACAGTTTGCTAGTTTCTTCTCCTCTCTATTCGATGTGTGTGTTCCTATGTCTTATGTCTGCTGTGTGGTACTGTGCGGTCCCCTCCATTTCTGTTGCAACTCATACAACATAGTTGTCTGCTACGTTTGTCGTCAAAATATCCTGAACAACCTCGTGTCCCCCCTTGCATATGCCTTGCGTCTTGTGTTGGATACGCCCTGCTCAACATATTGGATCGTTTCCACCTACTTTGAGCCATTGGTTTGCAACCCTTGTTATACATATCTCGTGTGTTTTCATCCCGGAACCTGCTGCTTGCCATGTCGAGCATCTTGGGGCGGAGGCTCGCATCTTGCCTTTTATGTTTGACTATCGCGGCAAGCCACCCGGTTCACATTTTTCTGTTTGTGAGCACATCTCCTTGATTGCGTCCGTGGCCCCGGATTGATAACCCTGTCTCCTTAATACTAAATACACACATAATAATGTTGACGTGAGACGAGTTGAGAGCGGAGTTAATCACACCGGTATATGATATCCTGCAACATGCATATACTATACTGTAGATAAATATTGAAGCTCCGCACCGGATAACTAGTTTCTAACAATCGGTGTTGCCAAGGAAGCCGTTTATGATGTTTGTCTTTCTAGCCTGCGTCTATAGAACATATATTCAGATAATAGAGCGCGTACGAACGCGCAGCTGGAGTTCCAAAAGACTAAACAGCGTATACCATAAACTTTTTGAATGCGGAGGAACAATAAACACCTTCGTGGACCGCGAACCGTTAACATGTTTCACTAAGACGTGTACACATATGGCCATGCTATAAAGTGTATAAACATACTAAAGCTGTTGCTGCATTGCGGGATAACAGCTTGCAATATCACCGTCACGCCTACCGAACGTTCCTCTGGACCGTTCTTGCTGCCGCCTAAACAGCAACAGTAGTATACCACCGGCCTTCTAATAACAAATAGCAAGTAGCCCCACGAAAAGGTTCATCTGAGTTTTTCGAAACCAAAAAACTAGATCAAGAGTGAATCTCGATAGGAGTCGGAGTCGGCGGTGGTCGAACAAGTGTAATTGGAACCCCTATATAACGACTAAAAAACGAGATAAACTACCTTCTCAGCTGCGCCAAAAATCAACAGAGCGCCCAAAATTCAGGAAGGGCGTGGATGGGTTCAAGCATTATTTCCCTGCACTCTTGATTGTAGAACTCCGCACGTCGCCGTTGAGACCCATCGCCTATGGTACCTCAGCAGTGTTAGCCTCATTTGTGCGGCTGAAGCTACAACCATCAATCGGTATTGAAAGTTTCTTCTACCTGAAGTCCCGAAGGGCGAATCGTTTAAGAGTATAGCTTCGGCCAGTATCCCTTCAGAGAGAAGGTACTGTAAAGGTACATCCTAAACTTGTACCGACGACCCCATCCCCCTGATGTGAAGGGAAACACGTACCAGTACTGTGCGTGCAGATTAAGAACGACAATCGTCTGGTTGATTCTACTAATAGCCCAATTTATTGATTATCTTTCGAATTGCATTGTCATTATCGTTTTCTGGATCGTGGGAGAGAGATTCCTCCCTTCGGCCAGATACACCTATCGCAGCCTCCCGCAATCTCCTATGCATCTCGCCCACACATTTACTCTCTCTCT
>JAYJME010002986.1:0-12770 GCA_036873775.1 Costaria costata | reverse complement strand
CCCCCCCCCCAACCTTACTCCGCACATGGACGCCTTCTACGGTGGGGGTGCAACCTAAATTTTATGAGGATCCTCACTTGAGGAGCTCTCTATCTACGCCACCCAGACCCTGGCTTTGAGAAGAAATGGAAGAGCAATCCGGTGAACAATCCCATAACCTATTCATAGGTACATACGTTTCGAAAAATGATGTAACATACACAGTCAGTCCTAAGTTGGGGACAGAAAAAAAAAAACATGCGCGAAATGTGCTACAGCAGTACAGGTACCCATGTCGCGGCACGTCTCCAAGGGAGATGATCGTATCGTGTGTGGTGTGCAGCACAGCTAGCTATTACGGGGGACCCTAGTTAATAGGATCTACTTAGACGCATTAGGACCTACTGTCGACACCAAAACCATATATATTTCCCTGTGTTTGCTAACAATATTGGGTCCATAGTGAATACTACCGCAGACACAATATAACCTATTGTATACACCAAAACCTGTATATTCGCCTCTTTTTGCTAACAATATTTGATCCTATTTACTGCGGTCCCCCGTAATAGTAGACAACGTAGAGTTCGATATTGAGGTTAAATGGAACAACCAATGAGCCCCCTTATACGCATACATCTTACGTACTGCTGTATGCCTGCAGGATGCACCTAAAGCATGCAACACACAGTGCGCTACGCAATGCATACTACCCTTGTAATATTGGCGCCGTTATGCAGTGATGGCGATGATGGTGACGTCGTTTTGGATCTTCAAAACTCTCCGGGGCGCACCGTCAGTTCGCTGTCGCTCAAGCTCCGCAACGGCGAAAAAAATAGCCCCCTGCTGCCACCATGCCAAGGCCAGAAGCGAAGGCCGACGGCTGGACGGGCAGGGTCTAGGGCGTCACTGTTGGTGCCATGCCGCACGACGGACCCCACCGTCTCAGCCGTAGTGCAGTAACCTCAACCCCCAGGGTATGTGTTCATACGACTATGACCACGCATGACAATGAAGGACACCATCCCCGCACCCCTCCCGTAACCTCTCGACGGTAGAGCTCCTAAATAGGCCGCAAAACTTAAAACCTGTTCCGTGGAGGGACGATCACGAAACATTCCCCGCTCTTCCTATCAATCTGTGGAGAAAGCGCGAGCGGGCGGATACACGCCCGGCCGCGCGATGTTGAGGCAGTTACACAAAGGACGGTAAACCGTTGACAAGCTCGCTCGTGGCAGAACATTTCGCGCACAGACCCGTTTTTGTCCCGCGGTTCCGCCCCTTCAATGGCATACGGATCCCTCTCTCTCTCTCTCGCGCGCGCTCCCCTTCTCCTGCCGCGCTGTACTTTCCTTGACAACTCAGATCCAACGCGGGGGGCGCTCCTGAACGCGACGTCTGTTGTTGAAAGACACCAAAACCGCCATCACAGCGAGCATAACGCAACTGAGGACGAAAACGAGGAGCCACGCGAGGCCCCAAACGTTGCTCCGCTTGGTTTTGGCCCACGGCGACCATGTGTTGCTCTTGTCGCGCGAACTTCGCTCGCCGTCGCGCGCGCAGTCGGGAAAAGGCACCTTGTCTACGTACCACAGATTGTGCTTCACGAAGCGCGCCTTCTTGTCCTCGTGTCCCTTGATCCAGTTGTTGTGGACGATTACGGTTTGCTCCGGTACGGTGTAGTCGGGTAGGTGGTCGTTGAGGAAGAGGTCTTTGCCTGAGGGAAACACCTCCTGTGGGATAACGTCGACGTGCATCCCGAGGGCCTCCAGTTCGGACAGAGGATGCTGAAACGGCGGCTGAACAACAACAACAGCAACAACAACAACAACAACAACAACAACAACAACAACAACAACAACGACACGCACGCGGTGGAAGCGGCAGCGGCAGCGGCAGCGGCAGCGGCGGCAGCGGTGACGGTAGCAGTAGCGGCGGTAGCAGTGGCGGCGATGACGGTGGCGACAGACGAAGCGAGCAGTTAAAACAGGGTTCCGTACCTTAGCTTGTCGACATGGTCATAGTCTTACCGTAGAGAGAGATATATGCATTGTGCGTGTCGACTCTAATAGGCGGGTGGAGGCGTGCGTGGCTTTGGATGGGACGGTGCATGGTGATCGCTTTCACGAACTTGCGCAGAGGGTTCACTCTGGGCACCCAGGGCACCCCGTACCGCGAAGCGTGGAAATGAAGAACGAACCCCCGCCAATCTCGCCCGATCGAGCAGTCTTCGAAGATGGACGCGAAAGACCAAGTCAGTGGTGTACGCCGTTCAGCCCTCAGCCCCCTCTCTTATGACGCGACGAAATTTCCCGACCCATGCTACGATAGAGGTGCATCATTTTTTTTTGAGGCTCTTCACCTTAGCAGCTCCATGTCACACTCGAAAACTGTTTTTGAGTAAACTGGAAGAGCAGCCCGATGAGAAAACCCATGGACTGGGCATTAAAAAAGATCATATTGCTAAACAAGATCGACATTTTGATGTTTTTGGGTTAAGGAGCCCCGTTATTCAGAAACCGAAAAGCCGAAAAGTGCTACCTCTATCGTAGCACGCGTCTAAATCGCCCCGTGAAAAAAGAACGCCAACGTTATCCCGTGGCTTTGCAAATGCACCCCACGGCGTCACGGGTCGGCAGCGACAACTGAGAGACGGAGGGATGGGAAATGGAACAATGCTCAGACAAGAAACGGCAACGACGCTTGACCGCTTCCTGGTCGAAACCTACCGCAGCGTCTACCGACAAAAGAATACGCCACCAGACCGGCGGAGGGGCACAACGACCAAGTCAGGCCCTTCGGCAAGAAGCCGCCACAAGGGGAGGACGAGAACCATAACAGGGCACTCTCTTGCTCGGCTTCGGAGGGCCACGACACGCAAGAAACTAGCCAACAGGTACGGCAAGGTGGCGGAACGTGGGAGGCGATGCGGCGGCTACGCCGCCTACAATCGTTTGTCGATACGGTAGTAATCCCTCTACAGTGCCGGTTTCCCGCGTATAGTGCCTGTGAAACCGCTTGGCACAGATGGGAATAACGAGTAGTGGCAGCATGCGGACGGACTACTGCCGGTTTGCTGATATAGTGACGGTACTTCCCGGCTGGTACTTACATGCACCATCTAGAGGGGCCACTACTGTGTAACGTCTACCGGGGGCACCGACCGACTTACCTCTCCCCCTGCTTTGCGCTAGCCTCGAAGAATCTCAACGAAAACCGCAGCGTTGGATTAACATATCTCGGCCGTTCGAGACGCAAAAAAAGACCAAGGTCAAAACCCATCGTTTCTGAATGACGGGGCTACTTAACCCAAAAGCGTCCGAATGACGATCTTGTTTAGCAATATGATTTTTTTAATGCCTAGTCCATGGGTTTTGCTCATCGGGCTGCCTTTCCAGTTTACTCAAAAACAGTTTCGGTTGGGATATGGAGCTCCTAAAGTGAAGAGCCCCAGAAAACACATCATGGAACAACACCTCTATCGTAGCATGGGTCATCGCCAGAGGGAGGTTAGCGAAAAACGCGTGCTACGATAGAGGTGTTGTTCCATGTTTTGGCTCTTCGGTTTCTGAATGACGGGGCTCCTTAACCCAAAATCGTCGGAATGCCTTTCTTGTTTTTCTATTATTTGTTTTTTTGTTAAATGCCCAGTCCGTGGGTTTGTTCATCGCTGACCTTCCAGTTTTACTTAAAAACAGTCTTCGAGTGTTATATGGAGCTCCTAAAGTGAAGAGCCTCAGAAAAGAAATGGTTGGTGCACCTCTATCGTAGCATGGGTTGTAGGTAACTCCACCACGAGGGGTAAACTACTTTTACCGCGTCCCGTTATCGCCCGCTGCGGTTTAGTGGGAGTCTTGAAAACTACTGCTGAGATTGGAATCTCGAGTTCGAACCCAGGCGCGAGCACAATATTTTCTTTTCTCGAAAGACACAAACGTTTGCCGAGAGTGCCTAATAGCGTGGGTAAGCAGAATTCGACGCGAGTCGACGATGGAAGAAAATGCTCAACTCTTCTCGCGATAAAAATGCAAGGTACGTACTGTAGTGGGGAAGAGGAAAAAGAGCCTGCTTAGTGACCCCGGATCTGTGTAACGACTATGACAGATAGATGCATGAAGGGAGAGAGAGACAAAAGATGTGCGAACAGCATACACGAAAGGGGCAAATTATAGAAATATCAGCGAACGGTACATACGCATCAACGCGTCATATCTATCTTCGATAGAATGACGTGATTGGCACATATATTACGTGTTGCCGCAGCGTAGGTAACCTTTTTTCTACGGTTTCCCATAGTTTTCTCCTTTGCGTCACTGGGAACATTGAAAGTAATTGAGGCTTTGAGTGAAGCCCATGCTACCCTTTGTCGGATGGAAAGGATAAGAAGAATTATTTATGCGATGTGTGTTAATCCTTTTACTTACAGTAGTACACATATTGTACATATAATATGTATGGGTACAACATCCCAAGTCACATCATACGATAGTGTATGCCCAACGAAATGGAACACGGCCGATTCTAATGCTTTACAGGTGGTGCAGGAAGCAATTACCCACGGGTGGGTACATAAAGAGGGTAGGGTGCGCTAAGCAATCAACGATAAGCGTTCATGTTACTCACAGTTTTTTCCCCTGTTGGACAAATCGATGGTCTTGATCGGCCACCCCTGTGCTTCAGCCCTAAGGCTCGTCAGCAAAGCACACCCCCAAAAGAGCTTCATGCTCGAGCCCGCCCACATATTCCGAACGAATCGGGCAGAACAACCTAGAAGACGCTTAGAATATAAGTGTCGCCAATACCACACGAAAGGCCCGGTCGATATCAGTGAAATTGGGGAGAAATGAAGGTGATGTGCACGTACGTGTTGTCTGGTTTGCAAGGGTTCTGCCAAGCAGGATTGAGGACGAGGATGAGGAGGTTGTGGGCTGTGCGGTCCGCGCACGTTCGGTGAGGGCAGGCCGGGAGGAGGCTGGCTATGACGGGGTATATATGCTGTATATATATTTGTTTGTAGATGTTGGCTATGATACCACTGCTCGTACGGTAAATAACTCACAACGTATTGAACGTATACATATTTTGAATACGTGCCTATCGCTGACCGCATCCACAAAAAAGTAACCTATAAAAGTATACCAGGTACACCAGTACAGTATTATATTACATGACTTGGACAGCATACATGTACGCCCGCCAACAAAAATATTTAACGCGTATTTCGAGTAAGCCTCCGACAGTTTCTTGCTGCTCATTGACAAGGGCAGGTCAATTCCCTGTATCAGGCTTCTTATCATCAAAATGAGGTTGTTGGTGTTGTTATTACTCTACTTCATGAACATAACTGCATTGCAGCACGTGGTCACAGGACTGGCTCCAACCATTCAGGCGTGAAAGACTATATCATCTCCGGCGAATCTCCGGTGGAAAATAATAGCATCGAAAAGTATAGAAAATTTCCTTTATATTTATATATTTCTATTTTATGTATGTTTATCCTTTTATCTACCAGGTATTTGTTTTTATTTCAAGAGCTTCGCATAGGGGCCGGCAGTTACCGGCCCCCATGCGTCGGGTAGGGCAGGGCACGAGTTCGATCCGTTTAATTTTCGATATAACGCAGCAGGAGTAAATCCCTTGTTATGTCAAGGGATGGATGATATCTTGTAGGGCACCTGTTCTAAACAGATTAAAAACTGTCATTGATTGGATGACATGTGGCGACGTCTTCGCCACTCCTGTATATGCTGAGAATATGGACGAGGGCAAATTTGATTGCATGATTCGGCTGGCAGACGGGTGATAAAAAAATGTGGTTATCGCAGTTAACATTTTATATAATTAGAAAAATAGGTCAGCTGTGAGTACGACCAATTTAATAGTTGAAACTCAACTTTGCAAGCTGCGTGATACGTCAGACACGTGTGTCAAGCGCGTGTTTGTACTGTAATATGATGTATGGTTGGTTCATTGCAAAACTATGTGGTTTTGGAGTTCTGGTACTAGTGCTGTGATGTAGACGTACTGCAGCACGATTTATCTACGTGTGTGTTGTGGTTGCCTGGTCGATCGGATCGGATCGTGGGGCAGTACAACTGCCGTTAGCTAACTGCTGTAATCTAAGCGGGCGTTCTCCAGGACTTCGTAGGATCCACGTTGTTTGCTTTTGGCTTGTTTCTGGTTTGATATGGGGTCGGACTGAGCGAACAAGAGAGGTATGCCAGTGCCATGCATAATGTACCTGGTATTTGGCCCGCCTCGTGGAGTCTATATTGTCTGGGTCTCGTTGGTTTGAGCACTCCCATCGATACCAGGTACCATGCATGTATACATACAAAATCTATATATACATGTTATTCGCTCTGTTTTTCAGTTGAGTTTAGATTTTTATTTTAGAGTGTTTCTGGAGTTATCACGGGAACATGATATATATTCTTAATCTACCATGGGATGTCTCTTCCTGTCTTGTGCCGAGTGGCGGGGGATTGACGTACTTGGGCACACGATGAGGTTATGGTCCATCGTAGATAATTTAGTTTTGTATTTGCGTTGTGCATGAGGTATGAGTTACAGATGGCCGGGAGGTAGTTGGATGCATCAATCGTTCGCCGAAGGAGGAAGGGGTCACTGATCACTTGGCGTACGTTGCAGCCAATATGACATTAGTGATGCCGTCCAAAACATGCAGGATGCTTGACGCAGAAGCTTCACCTCTAGGTGATTGCTTGATTGAATGACTCCGTCGGTATGATGAGCGGTCGCACCCAGACTTGGTTTCTGGTAGCAGAGCATCGCGTACCAACTGGTCTGTCTGTGATTTAATATCCAAGTTCAAGGGCTACTAACCTTTCTGATCATTGGCTTGCTTCCCGATACATCATGGGAGATACCTGCGACCGGATTTAAAATGCCCTACATTGTCTGACGTTGGTTGCCCATTATTTCCGCTGCTTGTTTACATACGGAAGGAAATTGGAACGATCGGTATGTTGGTATATTGTCTTTGATTATCTTGGTATACACGAAAACTACGAGTAGGTTGCGTATTTCCTATCAAAGGGGTACTCGTCAGAGGTCAGAGTTATGTGTGTTTGCAGGCTGTACACACAAGACAGACTGTAGTTATATTTCTGGTGTGGTTACGATGTGTGCAGGCGACTGTGTATCGCTTTTCTCTGGGATGCAGACACGTTTTACGCTTTCTTCCACGGAAGCAGAGTGGGGTTAATGAGGAGTTTGAAATTGTCCACGTATCGTCAGTAGACTATCCTGCTGGTTGCTTTTACCAAACCATTACACAAAGAGGCGACATTTTGTGTCGTTTGCATGACAGTGAGGAGTTTCTAGCGGAGGGGCTACTGCTGTAGTTAGATTTGAAATGAGGTTTGATTTGAGGTGATTTTTATCCGTCGAGTGCTGTTGTTGTGTTCTGAAATATTAGAGAACAGAGGGGCCGATGTCACCTGGCGGCATGATGTCCATCTGACGACAATATTTATTGTTTTTGGTTGAAGGAGTTCCCAGCACTCTCGTTTGTTGGGGTTTCTCTTCCCGTAGTTAATGTCTTCGTGTATTTGGATACATATATATACAAAATGAATATATTGTATATACATATATATACATAAATATATATAATATATATGTGTCTTGGGATTTAGATGAGAATATTTGATCATGGAGTTCCGTTTTACAGCGGTGTTGTTTTGGTTAGTAGTATACAGGTGACAAGCTGAACGGCGAAAGAAGACACTGGTTGGAACCGTATTTCACTGCACAAGGTTGTAGGTAGGATATAACAGGGTAGGGTTTCCTGGAACAGCAGTATTGATATTCAGATTTGTCGTTCTTGCCAACTACATTTAGAGGAGTTTGGGATTGCCGTTTTATCTTGACAGTTACATCTTACGGAATTTGGGATGAGCCGTTGTTATCTGGCAATCTGTGATACGTATATCGCACCGGGTAGGGGGGCTGGTTGTCGTACTCGCCGGTTTCATACATGTGTACAGACGTTAGGCTCTTTGATTGTGTAACGAGGCATTATTATCTGGGATGATGCTTGGATACTCCGGTGGTGGCGGATGCTGCCCCTCGAGGGCAGTCGATGTATTATACTGCTCGTAAATATGTGAGTTGTGCAGCCTGTGACAATTCGGTGCGGCTAACATCTTGTGTGGTTTGTGCGGTGATGTCTCTGACAACAAGGCTTTGGCCCACCTGGTGTGTGTGTTTAGTGAAGCTGTTTGTATTTTATACTGCTCTATCTTCCATGATCGTGGTACAGGCCATTGGTGTAACAAGCGTACTGGTTCGATAGCGGCGTACACAAACACGGCACCCCTACCCGGAAAAGGGTGTTGAGGCATTTATAAGGCAAGTCGTAAAGGCTCGGCCTTAACTAGGGCTGGCCCTAGCGCCGGAAATGTGTCCCGTCGAACCGCAGGCCTTCTGAAACGGTCTAGCGTAGTCAAACGTTTCCGTAGGATATTTTTGTTCATTTTTACTCGAATAGAGCCAGTTCCAGGTACTGTTGGGCATGTCTCCACAACGTTTGAGTAAAACGTTCGTGGACCTGACTTGCGTCTGTTTAATATTGTGCAGATGGCTAAAGCCAAACGAATATTCTACACTAAAAACAAGTAAGTACAAGGAAGCAATCTAAACTATGCATTCCTATGAGGACAAAGCTCTTAACGTTCACATAGTTTTTTCGAGTCAGACCTTGAAATTTGTGCCACCACGCGTTCTTTATATGTCCATCCCGACGATCGACCAGCGGTTTTTAGAGTGTATATTTCGCCGAAAAAGGTTTGGTCTTGGTCCGGTGACAATGGAAAGACGAGGTTTGCACAAAAAGTGCGAATTTCAAAGATACACCAAGAAACATCTCACTACAGCGTTATGGTGCAGCTGGGTGGTGGACACAGGATGGTCCATCGCTTGACCGGTACAGGACTTGTTCACAGGGTCCAAGATAGAAGGTATCAATTTTTGTATTCGTGGAGCTTGAGTTAGGTCAGACTGATGAGGGAGGAAGATGGGGGTGTTAATGGCACGCTGACCATCCCCTTACTGGCTCTCAAACTTTGATATACCGGAAAGAAACACGATACATTCGTTCAAGTCCACCAACAACGTCACGATTTCCATGGCGTGTTTCTACTCGTGCTTACACATGTCTACTCTGACGAGATCCATTCGGCATTTCACTCTATACGCACAGCAGTGCCAATAATCTGAAAGTTCAAAACCACAGAGCCTAATCTCCACGTATCCGAATACCCAAGGCATCTGACAATACGGCCAATAAAATAATAAGATCCTACGATAGATACGATGTTAGACCGTATAGATATACAAACTATGAGAGTATGAACTTGCTTCTGGATACTGTTGGATTATGTGTCATACAAACAAGGCTCCATAACATTAGCCAACCTTGAATAATCGTAGATGCAGATCACACGACGATACAAAGATGATTATCAAAGACAATAAAAACGTATGGCTGCGATACTGCTGTTGACGCGTGCTACGATAGAGGTATCACATTTTTTTGGCGTTTGTGTTTCTGAATGACGGGGCTCCTTAACCTAAAATCGTCGGAATGTCATTCTTGTTTCGTATTATTACAGCATGCCTTGTCCATGAGCTTGTTGTTTCGGCTGCTCTTGCGAGTCTACGCATAATAAACAGTTTTCGGGTGTGGTATGGAGCTCCTCAAGTGCGGAGCCTCAGAAAACACGTGGTACACCTCTATCGCAGCATGGGTTTATGCAATACAACAGCAAACAGATGAGGCTATAGTCCCACTCGCACCTCGTATATGAGGCTAAGACGCGTCTTGAGGAAGTGCAACCATTTGACTTGTACTGTACGTGAGGGAACGTCAAGGGGGGGTTTGCTGACGACAAATATTGAAGAGCAAAAGGACAAAAGACAAGGGCTAAAATCTCGCGTCAAGCATTCCATAACAACAGCTCGCTATGAGCACGTTTTTTCAAACAAAACGTAAGATATTTAGCAAAAAGTAAAGACAAAAACTAGATCCTCTCGAGAAACAATCACGCCGATCTTTGTTTCGAAGCGGCAAGATTTCGAGCCCTCGAAAGACAACGATCAACAAACGGAGCGACTGCGTCATGAACTCCCAACGGGGGGCTCTCGTTAGGGGCTCCGATCCACGCTTAAGTCATAGTGTTTACCCAATGATGGCTGATTAAACGTCGCGGGCACTCGCCAGGCGTCTGATAAAAAACCTTGGGTCGCTGGTGTGTAGAAAACAGCCCACAAAAGGTCTCCATCCCTTTTGGATGGCAAATCATAGTTTTTTCATGTTTGGGAGAAGAGCGTCAAACGCCGCCGGCAAGCTTTCGCCCTGTAGGCTTCGGATCCACCTGATAGTTTTGAGCACGTCATCTGCATTCGTTTTGGCTTTCGCCGACATTAAGCAGGTTGGCCGTGTTTGTTGATTCTGTATCGAGATGGAAAGTCTAGCGCCGAATTAACTTTTTATTTGTGAGCGTGTTGATAATTTGCGACGAGAAAAACAAGTTGCGCCGTGTGAAAAAATTCAGAAGAACAAACATGAGTTTTTCCTCTTCTTGTGGTCGGATTCGTCCAAAATTTATGAAATATCGAGAAATCAAGCAAATACATAAAACCAAACCCTAGATGGGTGAGTCGTGCGCAGGGGCTAATAGAAGCATGTACAAAGAGTCACGGTCTGGTGAAACTATTATACGCGACATTTGCAGGGGTAATACATTTCCGTCTATGAATTTGCACCCGCCTGTAACGAGTTTCGTTTCCACAAGGGGGGGAAAGGGACATACCCTAATATCTTCTGGAAACGCCCCGCACTTTGTGAAATCCATACGCCCACATAAAAATCGCCGGCAGTGTACAGTCATTTGGATAACCTCCCGGGTTAATTCACTTGTGCTTTTTGCGCTCCCCTATCCTTGAATTTTCTCCGGGGTGTTAATTTTTTGGCCAGTTTTGTTTACCCCCCCCACGGGGTGTTCTCAAATTAAATCCATGGCATTTCTTCTGGAAGCATTGGTGCTGTTGCTGTTGACGTTTTGCCGTTATTGCAGCTGCCGTTGTTGTTAGTATAGGTTCTAATTAATGGCATTTCCACTTAGTTTGGGTCTCCCGCTGACAGGCACACATACATACGACGAAAGCATCTACGATATACACTAAAAAATGGTCAAACAAGCAGAAGAAGGGCGGCCGGGAGAACATGTGCTGTTTCCCGCCAGGGGGTTCCTACCTCTCGATTCGTCACACTCATTTTTGCGGTGGAGGGGGGTCTGAGGGGGACGGCGAACCCCGTAATCTTCCCAAAACGCCTCATCTTTTTATTCTTGAAGGCTTTCTCGTAGATAGATGTTGTTCAGGCCCGACATACTGGGTTCCAGCACGAGAGGTTTGCAGCAAAGTGTGTGTTTGTTGTTATGTGTTCGTCCGGTGGGCGGTTCCACGAACCGAAAAAAGAGACCAACTACCCGGGGAAATTTCGCCCCCGGGGTATATATATATGTGTATGTATACGTATTGTGGAAAGACAACCCCACGACCTCTGGGAACGCCCCGCGGTGTCGTTTGTCGCTATCAATGTTATGGCGGCATTCACAGAGGATAATCAAGACGATATTACGATGTGATATGTCTAAACAGATAGATGGATTCACAGACAAACAGGGGGACATTTGACATGTCCCCTGACGTATTGTTGGTCCCGAGTACCGATCGGCTCTTCTCTCCAATAAGGCTTTGTCCGCTCGTTTCTTCCTTACGTTTACCGAAACAATAAACATCGTATTTGATACAAAATATATTGTTTGCAAGCTGATATTTTCTCGGTACTGCTGTTGTTCCAAATCGGAAATTGGTAAAGTCATACCAGGTATATACGAAGCAGGAGCTATTTTAACATCTATCGGACAAAACGCAGCGTGCAGTAGACAGCAAACGGTAAAGTGTGTGGGGAAATTATTGCTATTAATAGTAATATTGTATATGTGCCACCCGACATTTTTTTACTTCTTTTGTCAACAAGTTCATACTGAGGTTGCCTCAACAAAATATGTTTTAAGGGAAAATTTACAGCTCAAACCAGTCAACAATCAATCAATGTATTGGGAACAGTCGAAGAGCGGGTGTGGTTACGAGGTACGGTAGACGTTTTCACAAACTGTAACTAGGCATGTTGTAGGGCAGACGACACATACGAGAATAGTAGTGTTTACGGTGTCGGTATCTTGGTATTATTGATAAAATAACGACATCGCCGATATATACTTTAGTAGTTTGGGTGTTCCAATTACCTCACCGGGGTTCGGTATTTCCAGTACGGTCCGTTTCATAAGATGCTGGGATCTGTCTCTGTATGATAGGTACATTACTACTCCTCCTACTACTACTACTACTACTTCTACAGGGGTTCGCATAAACAGAAGTATAATATAACAGGATGGTGGGTAGTACGACGACGTACACCCCACGAAACAGTAAGGCCATTTCTTACGCATTCCTTTTTCTCAGTCGAAAAGGGCCCTTTTCGACTGAAGCCCAAATCGGCTTTCTTATATAGTCGAAAAAGCCCCTTTTCGACTGAGAAAAAAGCGACTGAAAAATCCGACTGGCATGTCCAGTCGAAAAAAGTCCTCGATTCGACTGAGAATCTCAGTCGGATTTTTCAGGCGAAAACGTGTTTGATCCATCGCATCGCTCATCCCACCACAAAAAAACACACACATGCCCACACACACATCAACCAG
>JAYJME010002985.1:0-12771 GCA_036873775.1 Costaria costata | reverse complement strand
ATAAGCAGATGCTTTCGTTTTTGAGATCGAAAAATACAAATCTGAAGCTCAAAATCGAACCGCATAGGAAACAGCCTAACACTACAAACACTACTGACACTACTGCCGTGTCCGAAGTGCGACGGAAGGAGCTGTACGACTCGCGCGCAGCATGCTCCTGCTTGTACTGCTGCACGCTCTCCCTATCGTAGTCGTAGTACACGAAGTAGTATTAATACTTCGAGTAGTACATACGGATTCCAGAAGGATGCTAATACTGCTGTAATAAGACTGTGCACTACTGCTGGGCTTAAATAGCTATATATGGGGGCTGTGTCCGAAGTGCAACGGAAGGAGATGGACGACACGTGCGCAGCATGCTGTTACTTGTACTTGTGCACGCTCTCCCTATTTATGGTGGCCTCCCATAGACACTAAAACCTAAGTATCCCCCTATCTTCACTTTTATAATGACCATATTTGGTCCTATTAATCTATTAATATGGTCTATAATAGTCCAAAGGTAAGTGTCGTGATCGTATTTGTTTGGTTTTTTACGGGTCCGAAAACGTTTATTATGACAATAAGACTGTACAAGCTTGTCCAGAACGCCGCTGAGGGTAAATACGTATGTACCAGTTGACCTGGAAAGTAACACAGTGATGGTTATAATTAAAAAAAAACTTTACATTTTAAAAAAAACTTCACGGCGGCATAATGATGTTTTCTGCTAACTTGGCGGACGGTGTGATGCTGTGGTGTATGTGCCAGACACGACAAAACGGTCGGATGATGCAGATTTTTTGTTGACACAATAGTTGTCATAGCCTCTATGTTAGACCTTCCAACAGCAGCAAGCAGTCGTGCTGTCCATTCGTGTAACTCTGCTATACTCGTGCGTCCGTGCACGTGGTCCTGTTTGCACGAAATGACCCCCCCCTCTTTCGCTGCTGGCATACTCAGCCATCAACACTCCGTCGGTAGAGCCATGAGTAATTCCGTGAATCATAAAACGAAAAAAAAACCAGATAATCTGGTGCTGCACGCTGGTTGTCTTACTCTTTCGGTGTGGTGTGGTGTGGTGTGGTGTGGTGTGGGGTGGTGTGGTGTGGGGTGGTGTGGTGTGGTGTGATGTGATGTGATGTGGTGTGCCAGGAACAACACAACCGTCGGAAGATGCAGATTGTTTTACTCTTTCTCATCTCGTCCTCGCCGCGGTGTCCCCCTGTCCCCTGTCGATAACGCCGCGTTGATCAGACGGCCGAGGTCGACGCCAGCAAGCGCGAGGTGGTGGTTCTGCGGGAGGCCGCCGAGGCGGCGCAGCTGGCTCGCCGAGAAGAGCTGGAAGAGGCCTCGGCAGCAGAAGCGAGGCGCCAGGAGGAGCGCGAGGAGGAGGACGAGAGGGTCGCGGTGGAAGCCGAAGGGATGCGACAGCAGCTCAACAATGCGGTGAGCAGCCGCGTCCTGAGCAGCCGGCGTTCATTCACACCGCTGTGGGTTATATCGGTGTGGCAATTCAATCCAGAAACTGATATTTCTTTAGACCGTAAACCTAGCCCTACGCCCGATAGACTTTGCTTGGCCCAGCTTAGACAACATGCTTAATTACTTCTTCCCTTGCTGCGAAAATATTGCGAAAATAATCCCAAGTTTCATTCGCAGTCTTAGTTGTGTCCAACACAAAGGGGGTTAGCACACTAGAGTATTTGGTACCACTCTACACGGAAATATAAGGACCGTTTCGTCTTCGTATTTATACCCCAACAGTCCTTACATTTCCGTCCAGAGTGGCATTATATGTGGCACTTTTCATATTAATAGTGGAACGACTGAAAAGGTGTAACAAGTGTGACATCATCATCTAAACTCTTTCCATCGTGGACTTGGCCTGTACAGCAGCACTGTAGCAGCACTGTGGCAGCACCTTGTAAGCAGCACTCTGTAGCAGCACTGTAGCAGCACTGCTGTAACAGCACTTTCTGTAACGCTAGCGTAGCGGTTTGGTGCATCATGTTTCGATTGCATCATAGTGACACATGCTTTGCGAGGAAACGCGAGGCCAGTTTTTGACGTGTCTGCGTGGCCTGCGCTGATATTTACTGCTTCGCCCTTGGACGCCTGGCTTTTCTGCGGTATACCGGTATATACTACACATGGCAAATTACTGTGCTATTCATAGGTGCAAAGGCTAGCGGAGGCTTCTTCTGGCGGGGACCAACAGATCGAGGCCCTCCAGAAAGAGCTGTCGGCTGTTCGAGAGGTGAGCCTTGCCCCAAGCCAACACAATTTTTTCCGCACGAATGTACTGCACGTAGTGTTATTAATAGTGCGCACTGTTTATACTGAAGCAGTACTGCTGTAGTACTACTGTACTATTAGTACTCGTAGTATTAAGTATTAATACTATTGATAGTACGGGGGGCCCAAACAAGCGTATGCTACTTTTAGTATGCCCCTATTTTGACACACTATACTTCGTATCATACTGGTATTGCTATTATATTACTAACAGTGTAGCTTCTGATTAATATCACTAATAGTATAGGTTCTGATTAATATGAATATCATGTGTTTTCCCGTGATAGTGTACCGGTATGGTATGCGGTGGCGACTGCTGGCCCTCGAGACGGGCAGCCCTGATGGGTCAAGCCCAGGGAGAGATGGCGACGACCTGATGTCGCACAGGGATGCCGAATCGAAAGACGTGGTGGGGGGTGGAGGGTCGGTTCTGTACAGAGTATGTTGGATGTTTTCATGGAGAGAAGGCATGGTCTGTGCTTGCCTGTTCGCCTATGATATGAGGTGGTGATGTGTGTCCAAGACAGACACCGACACTGCCTTGACGGACGCCAAACTACTAGTTTAGTGTTTAATGAGGCGTTTTTTGCCATGTGGTAATAAAACCTCTTCATTGCGGGGTGCGTGTAGGCTTCCATTATTAAATTATTCTGTCTGCTGTCTGCTGTGTGCTGTCCCTCTGTGTTTTTTTTTATCTACGTTTTGGATTGCGAGAGCTGTACGTACGTGGCCGATTTCCAAAAACCCGGCGTCTGCAGAAGTTGACCAGCACGGGCTGACACGTGGGACTTGTTTCATTGCAAGCCGTCTTAAGTTGCCCGCGGTCGCCGTGTTGCTGTTTTCGTTGGCATGCGGCGGGATTTCGTTTGTTTTTTTTACGTTGAACGCACACGGCCTACTGCGAGTACGAGGCAGCCTTGCCTCATTTCTATCCCTCTACTATTAATAAGTAATGATACCACTGGTAACGCTGAACACTCGGGCCTACACCTTTGACGGTGCACGTTGTCCCTTGACGGACATGTCTCCTGGCATATTTGCTTGCAGCTGACAAGATGGACACCAACACTCCACAAGAGGCTATTAGTAGTGCGAGGGGTTTGGTCTGGCGAGGCGTGTTTATATGTGCTCGCGTGAGAAAATAAAGAAATAGTTAGAACGCCTGTGCGATTGATGAAGTTGTACTGCATCGTCCTCCCTGCAACTCGATTAAATAGACTACTGCTCTAGATAAACTACTGTTCTAGGCTAGTGCTCTAGACTGCTGCTCTAGGCTCAAGACTTGTGTTCTACCAGGTAAAGTAAACTAATCTAGACTACTGCTGTAGACTGCTGCTGTAGAGCTGGCAACCCTTTGTTTGTAGAGCCCTAAAGTAACCAGGTGCACTTGAACATCACGGACTACACTGGACAAAAGCATGAGCTTTTGTGCACGTCACCAAGTCCGGATGTGATACTTCGTACCTGGTATTACAGTTTGTCGCTTAGCGGCTGTCTAAACATGCGGCGATTGCTGTGTTGCGACAAAATCAACATGCGCACTCACGAAAACAAACCGACATACGCAAACAAACAAACAAGCGCAAACAAACACACAAACAAACAAACAAACAAACAAACAAACAAACAAACAAACAAACAAACAAACAAACAAACAAACAAACCCATCACATGACGAACCAACCAACCAACTAAGGGATGTTCTTCTCGAAGGACTGTCGTAAATTTCCAATTATTCCATGTTTTTTGTTTTCGTGCAATTTTTCATATTTTCATACTTTCCTATTTTGTTTTCCAAATATTGGAATGCTACGCAAGCGTTCGTGATTATTTTTCCCTCTGAGCTAAGATTCCAAAATTACGACAACACGACTCCGTATTTTGGCGCAAAATTCCAAAAATTGAAATTTCCAATTTTTGGGAATTTCGGAAAAACATACGCTCCGATAAGAACGGCCCTAACTAACCTACAAACAATTTAACCACCCATCCAACCAACCAACCAACAAACCAACAAACTATCCAACCAACCAACCAATCAATCAACAAACCAACCAACCAACCAACCAACCAACTATCCCACCAACCAACGAAATTATCAACCAACCAACCAATCAACCAACCAACCGACCGACCAACCAACTAAGGCGACGTGAAGTGGTACCTGGAGTCACGGTCACGGGCCCTGAGACCTTGCGACCACTCCGGCAACCGAGGTGCATGGAATGGACATCTACCAGCTATAAAGCAAACACTTCGCAGTCCAGCTTCCGTTTCTGTAGACTAGACGGCCAACTGGTAAAATCGGCGAAGAGTACCGAGCACATTTTGCGTTCGACTCGCGGACGGTAGGAAACTTGATAACAAAAAAACGAGCACCCACGCAGGCAGCTCCTGGTCACACAAAATCACGTAAAAACTTTGAGCTCGAACGCGGTCATACGGAGTCCCATACGGGATAGGCCCATATACATATGGCACACATGTGTGTACGCGACCCGACGCACGATTCACCAATAGCCAATAGCAGTACGCTCTTTAAAGTGCGCGCCTGAATGTGAGCTGGCCGGTCTCGACCAGCCAAACGTGAATGTTTCCCATGGCATCCCCAGACACAACCTGGACATGGCGCGGTGACCATCGGCGAGTGGCAAGGGGGGACACGATGACGAAGGAAACGATTTTTTTTAAATGAAATTTGTTTTCGGGGCATTCAGAGCAGGTTGCGCGTATGTATTCTCCCACCGAAGATTATCCGATCCATCTCGCAAGCACGTAAAAGCACATACGCTACGACGGTGTCGCGAGGTGATCAAGTGTATATACGAGATCGAGGGAGGTCAGTTGGTACGGTGCGGCGGATGTTTCTGGTTTGATCAAGGTAGAAAATTATGGAAGCACATTCGTCAGAACTGTCGCCGCAACATCGTGGCGACAAGGGGTGCATGCAGCCAGCCACTGGTTTGCTCCTGCCGAACGGGGTGTCGCCGCCACACCGGATTGTTGCCGCAAAGGGGTTCCAACGTGTGGGCGAATGTGCAAACGGTTGATGCGCGATGCCAAAAGCCTACGTACGCGAAACCCTGCGTATAGGAGGCGATGATGGGGGAGAGCGTCGAAGGATACGTGTTATAGAGCCCTCCTTGTTTTACCTGTGGGTTGGGAGAGTTCGGCCACCATGACTCACAAATACAAGTTCTCATGATCGAGCAAGTTTTGTTTATCTGCCTGCCTGATTGGTGAAAACCCGACGTGCTCCGTCCTGACATTGCAGGGATGCGAGGGTCTGTGGTCATACGGCTACTACGGCCGTGCACGAATTGAGTACTCTGCCCCGTTGCACGCGAGCACTATAATACGCAAAGCTGGGCCTCGCGCGCGCTGTCCTCCTCTGCGGCACAAATACCTGGTGGAAGTGCGCGTTGTACAGTGCCGCGGTGACGGGCGCCTCGTGGGTGCGCGTGGTGATTTTGATCGCCCCCACGTTTTTCCACGCCCCCAGCCTGCTGCCGGCCAGGATCAGGGAACTCCTGCCGTCGTCCCAAAGGGCGGCCGTTACCGTGTCGTCCGGTCGGTGCGTCCGGTTGTCTCTGAACACCTGTCGACGGGACCGGTCGCGGGTCCAGAACGTGTAGGTGCGTGGTGTGGAGTCTGTCAGAGGGGGTCTGTTTTTGCTACATTTTGAGGTGCTGTACTGCTGTCCTAGCGAGTGGATGGGATCTGTTAAGGGGAGGGGGATTGTTTGCAATTTGTTTTAGGTACTGCTACTGTTGTGGCACGTTTTGTTTTTTTGCAGACGCCGTTTGTTTGCGGTTGTTTTTCCCCGTGCCAAAAGCTCGAGATATAGTAGCAGCATCATCCACACACAGAGGGTTCGCGCGTCAACAAGAGAAGGTGAGACAGACAGCAGTCTTTCTTTTCTCACTTTTGGCTGCCTCCAGCGCTATCATGACCCTTTCTTTAGGCGCAGCTTAATGTATGCCCCCCATGACTTGGGCCCCTTCTTGCTTTTTCCCGAGATACATAGCAGCATCCTCCACACCCAGCCAGAGTAGACGCGCGTCCAAGCATAAAGGTGGAACACACAGCCTTCCCTACTTTTGGCTGCCTCCTGTGCTACTGTATGTACTGTATGTATATAGCCGGGCGCAGCTTTTTATATGCCCCGCATGGTCCCCGCTCCCGCTTTTTCCGCTACACTAGTAGTACTCTGTGCGGGATAAAGACCGCATTGTGCACCCGGGTGTACTCGGGGTACCACATTGTATGTATATACTACATTAAACCGTACCCTTGCAGACTCTTCCTCGGCTCCTGCTCTTTTTTTTTTCCCCGCGTACCTGGATGCAGCAGAAGGTGTTGCTGTCCCAGCAGCGTACAGTCTTGTCGGCGGACACGGTTATGACCCGGTCGTTGGCGTCGTCGACAAGGCAGTGCCTCACGTTCGACACGTGCCCCTCCCCGCTGGCCAGAATGTCCATGGTGTACGGGTTCCAGAATATGACCTCTCGGCCCATACCAGCCGAAACCATGAACCGATGACTTTTGTTTTGTTTCGTTTTTGTTTCGTTTTTCGTTTCGTTTTGGTTTTTGACAGATAACAATAGCAGAGCAAAACAAAAAAAGGCGAGAGTTGAAAAGGAGGAGTTGATCGTCGATGTTTACATATTTACTTCATGAGTGGCGGAGAGAATAAAAAGCGGTGTGAATCGCCAGGAGCTTGTTGTACGGAAAGACAACCGGCGAGAAAGGAAGCACGAACGGTCAGCTGGGGCTAAAAAACAAAACGCGGGTAGGGGACATACGACAGAGAAAGACCGTGCACGTGAAGCGGGGGCGAGATACAGCTGTAGATGGAAGGCCTCGACCACGACGCAGCAGTTCAGCTCGAAGCAGTATCGGACCACTCTTCTTGAGATGTTACATGTACATATCATATGTACCGCCTATCGTCTAACAGCCAGTTAGTCATGGAAGCAGCAACGACTGGGAGTTGGGGTCACACAAGACGAAAGCGCGGGCCGTGCACTAAGGGTGGGATGCAGTTTACACCTTGTAGGTGGGAGGAGGAGGAGCTCGACCGCAACAACGTCGCTCTTCTTCTGTTGCGGGGGAGTTCTAGTATTCGATAGGGGTAGCAGCACATTTGGGGCACAAATAACAAATTATGTCCGACGATTCTCCCCAGCGGGGGGGGAGGGGGGGGGGTGTACTCATATCATGCACGGCCGTAGTCGTATGACCATAGGCCCTCGCATCCCTAGTATGCCGGGACGGAGCACGTCGGGTTTTCACCGACCAGGCAGGGGGTGGATTTGTTCAATTTAATCAAAAAATTCTATAGTTCATGCCATAATTCAAGAGACATTCATTTTCATGTTCGAGAGAGGGGGAGAAGACGATAGAATATGGTTTTTGTGTCTTTTTACAGCATTTTTCGAAGCATGCCTACAACAGTCGTATATACCTGGTACCTGGTATAGGTATATATAGGCCACGCGCCTTGTTAATCGGGATTGCTCTTTACCTTTGTTTATCAGAGCCAGATTACTGGGTGAGGTAGAGACTTCCTAAAAAATGAGGAGAAAAAGCAAATGTGGGTTGCACCCCTGCCGTAGCAGCCGTCTAATCAATGTATCTGGGCGGAAATATATAGACCGTTTTGTCTTAATAGTATTGATTAAATAAACATTCCTTATATTTCCGACCAGAGTGGTGCGTTTTTACGCGTCCATCGTGGGGTTTTGGATGCGTTATATCTATCGTCCTATGTACATACAATATTATAGTCGTAAGAAGCAGCAAAAAAAAGCGGTTTCGTTGTTTTACTTTTTTGAAACATCGAAACGCGTCGACGAAAAACAATGTCAACAATCTAAAAAAAAAACATTTTCGAAACCGCTTTAATGTGCAGCCGTCTGTCTCACCGCTTGCAGTAGGCAAAGGCAAAGACGGCGCGGTCCAAGTGGCCGTCGAACGTTCGGAGCACTCGTCGCTTGTCGAGGTCGACGAAATGGACCTTGCCGTCCGCGCCGCAGGTGACGACCGCGCTGAGGTCGGCCACGAAAGAAGCGCGCGACACCGCGTCGGTGTGCACCGGCATGGAGTAGCTCCCTCTTAGGTCGGTCGCCTCGTGAGTGTCCTCGGGGCCTTTTTTGTTTTAGTCCGCGCAGGGGCAGGGTGCACAGAGGCGGGGGCATTAGTCGAATGTTACTAATAAATATTACTGTACGTAGCTCTCGCTAGGAAATCGCGCCGGTCGATACTTGTTACGGTCGTCGGCAACTTGTGTGCGTTGCCGGGAAGGAGAAACGTCTCGAACACGATGCAAGCAGCCGTACGTACGAAGATAGTCACAGAACTATTCATCTATTTATTATTTTTTGTTTTTTGTTTTAGATTTCGCTCGTCGTCGGACGGGGTCACGGGAGGTTGAGGCACGCGTGCGAGCCTGGAGAATGAGCCCCTTATTGTTTTGGCGACGTCGTAAGTTAGAACCCTCGCTTCGCTCGTAATAACAACAATACCCCTTGCGGGACTGGCACCGATGGTCACCAATGTATTCATGGCCAATCAATGTATTCATGAATGGTGATATGGTAAACCCCTCCCCCCCTGTTGCGGCGTTATGATTTGCAGTAGGAGGTGTCCTCTCATTATACCTTGACTGGCGTTATCGCCTGTCGGTTGAAGAGGATTCACTCGCCCCATTCGCTCAGAAGGCATCCGGCGAGAGCAAGCAACTACTGTACTATTATAGAAGAAGCTAGTACACAACATCATCCAAGCACCGCCAAGCAACCTTGAGTGAGTGACCAGAACAGAGCCAGAGTCACCCCTGTCGAGCAGTGGTCGGCACCTAGGTCCATACCCCCCCTTAACGTTACAATGGACATACTTGTATAGATATATATATATATACGAGGCTTAAAATGAGCTCGGTACTTTTACTTTTACGACGTGCATGCAGCACATTTACGCGGGGGGGACTGAAGGAGGGACGGAAGGAAGGAAGGAAGGAAGGAAGGAAGGAAGGAAGGAAGGAAGGGAGGAAGGAAGGAAGGAAGGAAGGAAGGAAGGAAGGGAGGAAGGAAGGAAGGAAGGAAGGAAGGACGCAAACGAAGCGTGGTGCGGTGCGATTTACGGTGGAAACGTCTGCTCTGACATGGGGCGTCGCGATAAGTCAAAGGCGCCCGTACACGTCATTCCAAACATCCCACCACTTACTGTGAATGGCAGGTATAAACCAACCTAACCTGAGGGGGTGTAAGTAACAACACATGGAACGAGATAAGCTACTGTAAGCGTGCACCTACCGTTTCTTCTCGGTTCCTGGCGTGAGAGTTCCTATATCTCAACACACCAAAACTAACTCTCAGGCAAAAATACAGTGCAACCCGATGGACTACCGGTATACCAGGAATATCTCGCAGTCTGAAGTTAGTACACAACACAATAAATGACATTCCGGCGATATTGGGCAGTTCCTGTTAATAGGTTCAGAGCCCCGTCTTTCTGAGATATTCCGGCCACAAAGTGCTATAAGGCTAGCACTAAGGCTAGCAGTAAGGCTAGCTATAATGCTAGCAGTAAGGCTTGCAGTACGAATATCAATATGGCTAGCTCGAAGGCTAGGGAGGAGGCTAGGAATAAGGCTAGCACTAACGTTAGCAAACATTATATCAATAAGGCCATCAATAAGGCTATCATCAAGCCTATAGATAAGGCTATCAATACGGCTAGCCATAGCGCGACCAATAAGGCTAGCTATGACGCTGGCAACAGGGCCACCAACAAGGCTACCAATAAGGCTATCAAAACGGCTAGAGATAAGGCTATCAATACGGCTAGCCATAGCGCGACCAATAAGGCTAGCTATGACGCTGGCAATAGGGCCACCAATAAGGCTACCAATAAGGCTATCAAAACGACTAGATATAAGGCTAGCTATAAGGCTAGCTCTAAGAAGGCTAGCGGTAAGGCATGCCCTACAGGTAGCACACACGTCAAACACTGAACAACGAGAAGCTCGACGGTTGCTGCGGTGTAGGGGTACAGCCATTGTTTTTTCTGAGGCTTCCTCTACTTTCCTCTACTTGAGGAGGAGCCCCTTCCCCTGCCCCGAAACTTACTTTGACAAGAAAACGAAAAAAATCAACATATATTTTACGTATAAAATTGTCAAAATAAATTATAAAAACACCATATGTTGGGTCTCGTTCCCTCTATATTGCAGTCGGGGAGCACCCCTCCCCCCCCCTCCCCCGCCAGCCACACACATTTTCGCTCGACAAGTGCTATATTATGAGCAACAAACACCACGCACACACGCAGTCGATGACATCACCAGCGCGAAAACAAGTTATTTGATATTGCGTTACACCTCACTTATCCCATGCTACGATGGTTGAGGTGTTGTTCCATGATGTCTTTTCTGAGGCTCATCACTTTAGGAGCTCCATACCACACCCGAAAACTATTTTTGAGTAAGCTGGAAGTGCGACCCGGTGAGCAAACCCATGGGCTAGGCCTTAAAACAAAACATGTTACTAAACAAGAATCACATTCGGACGGTTTTGGGTTAAGGAGCCCCGGTATTCAGAAACAAAAACGCCAAAAAGTGCAACCTCTATCGTAGCATGCGTCACCTTGTATGGGTCGTTCTACGATAGCCCCCCTAACTTTTCTTTAATCGAAATCGGCGGTTTTGAAACCAGCCCCGGGTCATATCTCCTGAAATACGGTGCCCCTCTGGCCACACCCGACAACCTTGTTCGATAGTCCTTCTTTGCAAACAATAATTTATTGGAAGATATGTTTCTCATAGTATCCTCGTTCTTGTCGAGCAGCCACGAAACGTCCGTTAAAAGAAAATCGCTGGTTTGGGGGGGGGGGGGCTATCGTAGAAGAAGTCTTATATCCCAGCTCAAAACTCGCGGGCGAGGCATTATTTTCTCGCTCAACAACCGCCTTCTCGACTATATACGTGGCCGCCACAGGAGTCCTCCCTTCTCCTCTTCTCCTGTACTTTTTTACGTTCGTGCTTTATATATATATAGGGATCGGAATTCTCTATCTCTCTCTGCCCCTCGATCTTGGTCGATGTTCTGTCTCAACCACTGGGTGTGACGCGTGCTACGATAGAGATAGCACTTACTTGTTGGCTTTTTTTACTTAGTTGCTGGCTTTTTTTACTTAGTTGTTGGCTTTTTTACTTAGTTGTTGGCTTGTTTGTTTCGGAATGACGGGGCTCCTCAACCATTCTCTTTTTTTGCAATATGAATGTTTTGTATACCTACAGTAGGTCATGGGTGTTTTATACCGGGTTGTACTTTTGGCTGACTCAAAACCAGTATGTGGGTGAATGGAGTACAGAGCTCCTGAAGTAAGGAGCCTCAGAAAAAAACCGAAGCACCTCTATCGTAGCACGCCTCGTGTGTGACATGTCAATCCTTTTATTGTGCTTCTTAGGGTTACGCGCACTCGCGCACACGGTGCCCGTCGATTCCCATCCACAGCTTTCTGTAAAGCACTCCGGGTGCGTGTAAGGAACGTACCGGGGCCAGAGGCACATAATGCACAGGACGTACGATACGCGCGAGGGGTGCTAGCTACACCTCTTGTTTCTCGTTATCCTCGCTTGAAGAGTTGTCCATGCATGCCGTAATAACTGGCCCAGACGTGTGACGTTTGAGAAAATGTGTCTGTGGGGATAAAACGAGCAGCTTCGCACATAACACGGATGTATTATATGCTATTCCAACAACATCGAATAGTGTCCCAAGCACTCCGACAGATAGGTTGGCCAATACGGTACACCCCCATCGCATAGCTCGACCGAGTCAAAGAACACACCCCGGACTCACCCACATGTACTGCAGCCACTCCGGGCGAAGGAACCACTGGCTGCACAGGAAGTCCACCGGGACAGCGCGGACCTGGTCCCAGTAGTAATCAGGCAGGAACATGCCTCCGTGGCTTCCCCACTAGAGCAGGCAGCGCAACCGTGAGGGAGGGGGATCCGCGCGCGCCCAGTCGCCGTTTGCCGCATGTCATGTCACGGGTAGCCCCGGGAGGCATGCTGGGGCAGGGGTATAGTGTAACGGCCATTCTCTGTCCATGGTTGACGTTGGACACATGCTGCTAATAGTACTAACGCTGCGATAAGGGTGTTGTTCCATGTTCTTTCTCGGGCTCACCCCCCCCCTGGGAGGACTCTGTGCCTCATCCAACACCCACCTTCGCGAGAAATCTTGTGAGCTTTATCAGCCCGATGGATCATCCCATCATGACATAGGTAGGTAAGATACACAACGAATTATGTTGCAAGCCAAGAATGGAATCCCGGCGGTTTTTAGGGTTAAGGAGCTCCGTCGCTCAGAAACATATTTTAACCAAAAAGTGCCACCTCTCGATCGAATCGTAGCACTCGCCCGTTCGTTAGCATCGTACGACCCTATTTGGGGCTCCTCATTTTTGAGGAGCTCTCCAACG
>JAYJME010002984.1:0-12771 GCA_036873775.1 Costaria costata | reverse complement strand
CCCCCACCCACGCCGAGTAGAGCAACCTGCCCAATAGAACACCCTAAGCTGTATTCAGTCTAAATAACATGTCTGGTATATATTTTCAGCTGGCAGGACGACGCCACGGCGGCGCTACTTCCGGTGGACCCTGGGGTGCATCTAACCCACCGCCAGCGATGAAGGCACCTAAGGTACAGTAGCCGCGGGTTGTTGTCTACTCTGGACAGGAACCGTTTGGTGCAGAAAGCTTGGTAATTATTGAACGACGACCAAGTCCGCTTGGTAATTAATGAAAGATGACGAAGTCCACTATGGGGCAATAACACAAATATATGTTCTGTGCTTAATACGCTCGTTTCCTAAGCGCAGGCATGCTTGCGCTACCGAAACCGTGTCAAAAATATTTTGTTCTTCTGGGTCCTAAGATGAAACTAGAATCAAAAGTCACCAGCCGAGAGGGGTGCCTCCTCTACGCAGTGGGCATTAAAACCCAAGTAGAAATAAGGCTTGTCCAGTTACTCCTGATGTTAACACAAATACCTAAAGTGACTAACTCGTCAGGCGCTGGACTTGTCATGTGAGGGTGTACCCCGTTGTCCGTGTCGTGTACAAAACCAGGCCTGAATAATCGTCCCGTCATTTTATTATCATCGACAATACTTGTCCTGTCCATTCCCGGCCAAACTTCGCCGGTTACCCGGCCCGCGCCTCCATATAAAACAAAGTTACGTTCCGTTTGCCCCTATCAAGCTCCCGTCCACATTTCCCATCCCTTCTCATCAAGCGATTTTTTGCCCCGCGGGTAAATTACGGGCCCTTTCCGTCAATAAGACGTTTCGCCGCCGTAATATACCCTACCGACCAGTCAATAAACTAAGTTCCGACGAAACGTTACCGTCCATTCCCGTAAACATTCCATCCCCTTCACGCTTCGTTCCCGTTAAGATAGTGGGTCCCGCGCTATAAGTTACCGTCCCTTCCTGCCCTTAGCATATCTACTGACCTCCACTAGCACACCGACGCGTCGACCAAGTATCTCCATCCCATCCCCGATATCGTTTTACGCCAGGAACATACAGTCTCATCCCGTTATTTCACCCAGTCAAACTATACCAGAAATCCCTTCCGTCTCGCCTCGTTATAACTTTGTTTTTGTTCCTCGTTAAACATTGGAAAAACAACACCTAGTTGTAACACGAGTACTGCACAAAACTTCTGGGTGTTTGCTTCTTTTTTGTTCTTAACCCCTTTTTTTTCGAGCCGGAAACGGTTTTTGGAGACAAAACTACTTGGAAATAGTGTGGGATATTTTTTGGGGTAGTGAAAAAATGCGTGTTGTTTTTCTGTAGCTTTCGGCAACAACTCTCACCCCTCCCTGTCAGTCACAAACTGTTACATTTTACGGACGCGTACAGCCCTCCACTTAGTGTGTTCTTCGTTTGTTTGTCAGTTTGCCCATCTTTGCCAAATAATGACGTTTTCCATTTTTCAATCCAAAGCGCGCAAAACGAGGCTTACGAGGAGCACACATGTATTGTCAGAAAGCTCAATACGTTGTTCTAGTCCTGTCGCGCGGGGGTTTCTTACAACAGGGTTATACGGCCCGAAGAGCAAAATGGGTGTGACGGACGTCTTCTCCTCGTTGATGATATCTTGCCAAAACACCTGTAACCCTTTCACCACCGGAAATCGATCCTACACTATTTCCAAGTATTTTTCCCCTAAAAACCGTCTCCGGCTCTAAAGGGGTTAACGTCGATGTACTCGCTGTGTAAACGTGTTATGGCCTGAATACTACGTAATATATGTATTATTATAGACCGATTAATCGCGTATGCGACAACAATTCCTTCCCAAAAATTATGAACCATTCGCATTTATTGTCAACTACTATGTGCACCTTGCACACGCCGAAAGAGGTTCACACCGACGAGTTCACCTTATTGACGCGGTCACAGGTGGATATTAGTTTATTATTTTGAGTGCCAATTGAGGTAGTATTCATTGATTTATGGCCCTAAGCTAGATGTTGATAAATCCAGCTCGTATCTATGGAGTGAACATCACGTGACGTGATCTCCGCGCAAGCAACTTATCGACAGTACGCAGTCGCTGTGTAGCCCCAGGGAATACCCCAGCTTCAAAACAAATTTAAGGTCTTACTAATGCTTAGCCCCATAATACGTAGATAAACGCGATAGGGTTAGGGTTCGTATCTTCCCAGAACGTTTACTCATTTTTTTGGCCACTTACTTTCGTGTAGTCTTGGAAAAAAGTGTTTGCATCTGGACTAAATAGAAAATAACAAAATAACAGCCAAGCATAGTCACGCAAGCATTCTGTAAATCCGTGGTTAGGTACTACAGAAAGCTGGGGACTCCAGTTTACCAACGATCCTAGTTGCAGCCGAGGGTAATAGTATGAGGTTACACATGAGATAGAGATAGAGATCAACGGGGGGAGTTAGGGTGACCTTCTTGGGATCAAGGTATCTCAACAACGATCGAGATTCGCGCAAAAGTAAAAAAGGATCATCGGGCATCAAATCGTCAGCTTTCCAGTGATGCTTAATATTCTTATGTCCAAGTGGAATGACGGCTAAAAAACGACCCCCCCCGTTCAAACATACCTGGTACGAGTATAGTGTGTTTTAGGGACCTGTTTTCGCCCACCTCGGCTGCACCCCCACCTAACTGTGTGTGTCCTTCACATTTACCCGTTCTCGTACTCGTCGACATCCAGCACACCCTTTGTAATTGCTGATTCTTCACCGTACTACGGTAGGAGAAACACGCCCTGTGGTCACAATCTACGACACAGAGATTATGCATTACAAACAACGCATTGTACAACGCACTGCTCATGCCACCGTCCTGGGTACGACAGGCAAAATATAAATTCACAGTATACGCCAGCAACCGACATGCATCGAAAGCGAGAAAGCGAAATTTTATAGAGCAAAAATAGAACTAAAAAAAAGCGAAAAGAAAAGAAAAGAAAAAAGAAAAGAAAATAAACGAAAAGGGAAAATATATTAAAAAAAAGTCAAGATCAAGAGGACACAAACATTCCAACCGAAACATCGAGCCACAGCTCGCCAGCAATAGCGGCAAACAACAGAGCTCCCCAAAGCACGAACCAAAATGCACACGCAAGGGGGAAACAGAAAAAGACTACGTAGCAGGGAAAAATAAAGAAAGAAGAAAGAAAGGCACAAATCAAGGCAGACACAAATAGATACAATATAGCAGGTCACGGAAAACCAAACCAAGCACGGAAAATGTAACTTTCGAGGCGGCCGCAGCAGCAGCAGTTAGTTGGTTGTATGCTTACTACTGTTTTAGAGCAGTATTAGCTTAGACAGGCAGGTTTTCCTTACGAGTCGGCCTGGTACCTTGCTACCTTGTCTGCCATCCCCTCTCTGCATTCGTCTGCCGCGGTGCTCACTGCCCATTTTCGGCTCCACGTAGGATCGTTCGGAAGATGAAGTCAACAAATTCCTGCCGGGCCTACCTTTAGGGTTGTAGTATATCTGTGTGTGTCGGGGTGTGTGTGTGTTCTTCACAATAAAACCGTTCATCTACTCGTCGACATCAAGCGCACCCGTTGTCCGTACTGATTCTTCACCCTAGGAGAAACACGCTCTGTGGTCACAAGCAACGACACAGAGACAATGCATTACAAAAAAGGCATCGTACCACGCACTGCCATGCCAGCGTACTGGGTACGACAGGCGGGGTGGAAGTTACGGAGTATGAATGCACATACATGATACAATACGTTCCTTCATAAATTCTGGGTAAAATCGTGGGCCAAAACTCGGCGAAAAACATAAATTCCGAAACCAATATATTCACGTATAAGAGAGCAGTGTTAAATCTCGCGTTTTGCGATCACGATATAATCGCGATTTGTGGTGATGGTGACCCCAAACGTTTGACCTGCGATCACGATTATTCAATAAAGCCTCCGACACATCTCTACAGAACAGACATCCAGCAAGAATGCTGACTATCCAGCAAGAATGCTGGCTGCTAACTGCTAGCGCACGCGGTACGCCGTCTGGATAAGGATTCACGGTCTACAGGCATCATCGCCGGTGGTTGCTGTCGCCGGGGAACGTGTCATCACCACTTCCGCCACCGTTAGCGTTGAGTAGAGAGTGACGAATAACACAACGACAACTCAAGAGGCCAATATCGTTTTTGAAGCACGGACTCATGGGTGCCTATTGTATAGATACAACAGGAGTCTGATTGTGGGATCGTACTAAGATCAAGGTGGGGACACGAGGTATCCCCTGCAGGTTCGCCTACGAGCGCGTCGCGTAGCCACTCACGTGTGTTGATTGTTCAGGGAGACGGAAGAATATAACCTTTACTCCGTTCCGTCACGACGAGCCCAAACAGGGGGCTCGTTGCCTCACCCCTCCTGTGAACCCCTGTTTTCCGATCCAGACATGCCTGCCAAGTAATACCAATACGATCCCGTAGGTAACTACTGCGTAATTACCTTCTACCAAAACAGTACCAGTACCATAACACTAGCCCAATCTGATGAGCCGTATATTATTATAAAAGAAAAAAACGTCAGCTGTGAGATCGAGGATTTCGTCGAATCTCAACTTTGCAAGCTGCGTGGGATACTTATTATGCAGAAATACGGGAAAATGGGAACCCGGTTCCATGAACTAGAACATGATGAGTCAAAGATACGGCTACTCCAAACCCACTCCCACACCTCTAAAACGGCGAGCATACGAAGCCGAAACAGCGGTCTTCAGGCCCTACTAATTCGGTCCTGCCGACGACGCCGATTACTAAGATCAAGGTGGGGACATAAGGTATCCCCTGTAGGTTTGCCTACGAGCGCTGCCGGTTGCCACCAACGTGTGTTGATTGTTTAGAGAGATATAAGAAGATAGCCTTTATTCCGTTCCGTCACGACGAGACCAAACAGGGGGCTCGTTGCCTCGCCCCTGTGAACACCCGTTTTCGGATCCAGACAGGCCTCCCAAGATACGCGAAAACAATCTCGTAGTGAGAGGAAAGTAGACTAAAAATGTTACGTAACAAATGCTACTGACGAATCTAGCCTTCTAAACTCGATCTCCCCACATACCCCCTCACTAAACCTGACATACATCATCTTTGGATTATGTCAGGAACCCCAGTATTGGACTCAGTATGCAATGATCGCATTGCTCTCATTGTTCCTTCTGGGTGTTTTCCAAGTATTTGAGTTGTACCGTTTCTTCAGTATGAGATGTTTCATTTTATTTTTTATAGAATGATGATGAGGGGAATCGAACCACGGACCTCATCATTCAAAATCTCACGTCCTGCCGACGACGCCATTGATAGCAAAGTAGACTTAAATGTTACGTACCAAATGCTACTGGCGAATCTAGCCTTCAAAAATCGATTTCCCCACAGCAGATAATTACTGCGTAATTATCTTCTACCAAAGCAGTACCATAACACTAGCCCAATCTGATGAGCCGTATATATACAGAAATATAGGAAACGGGGAACATGGTTCGACGAACTAGAATATGAATTGAAGATACGGCTACTCAAAACCCACTCCCACACCTCTAAAACGGTGAGGCTACGAAGCCGAAACTGGGGTCTCCAGGCCCTACTTGTTTGGTCCTGCCGACGACGCCAAATATTAAGATAAAGGTGGGGACACGAGGTATCCCTGCAGGTTTGCCTACGAGCGCGTCGCGTTGCCGCTCACGTTTATTAATTGTTCAGAGAGATAGAAGAAGATAACCTTTGTTCCTTTCCGTCACGACGAGACCAAACAGGGGGCTCGTTGCTTCGCCCCTGTGAACCCTGTTTTCCGATCCAGACATGCCTCCCAAGCAATACGAATACGATCCCGTAGGTAAATACTGCGTAATTACCTTGTACCAAAGCAGTACCATAACAATCGTGGCTGGACGTGGATCTCAGACACCTAAATTTTCATCGGTTTCGTTCATTTCGTGTAACGAGGGGTGTATTTTCCTGTTGATGCACCTGTATTCAGAATACAAGGTATACCCTTTGCAATGGGTATAACCCTTTTACTGCCGCAGAAACGTATCTCACACAATTTTTGTCTAATCTTTTTTGTCCCCAGACCCATGCTACTGTAGAGGTGCACCAATGTTTTTCTAAGGCTCTTCACTTTAGGAGCTCCATACCACAGACGGAAAACTGTTTTTGAGTAAACTGGAAGGGCAGCCCGATGAGCAAACCCATGAACTAGGCATGAACAAAAATCATATTGCTAAACAAGAAAGACGTTCGGACGTTTTTGGGTTAAGGAGCCTCGTTATTCAGAAACTAAAAAGCAAAAAAGTGCAACCCACAATACCTTTTCCGGCTCTAAGGGGGTTTATGGTTCAAACTTGCTCGCACCGCTGTGCCGGGTGCTGAGCACTTCCTTCACTACTGCTCTATATGAGTTGGTTTCCTCTTCAAATGCACCGCTTTGTGTCCGAATATCGCGACTAATCGTGATACAGCAGTAGTACGCGACAGATGTTAAGAATCTCTTATTTTTGACCAGACTGGAACTCGTATGTTACACTGGGTGTGTTCCACAATATTTTCAGTACAAAGAGGTCGCATTCTTATTTTTTCCCCAAAATCTCAGCCTCAAATTCTTAATTATCAGATTCCTAACATCCGTCGCGTACTGTATGCGATATTATTTTCCCTCGGCGATTAATCGCGATAAAAAAAACTAAAAGGCGATTAATCGCACTAATAATCGTAGCACACCTTTCTCAGCGCGATTTACAACAACACTGGATATGAGGCAGTACGAGGGGGTATTATTTAAATAGACCACACTTTCATTTTCCTCTCTTCCACTCCCCGAAAAGTAAGACTCTTGTTGGCACCATTTCTAGCCTGGATTACTACATACAGTAGTACACTTACTTGTGACGTCGGCAGGGCGTGACACCTTCTTCGACCGTCAGGTGGCCGGCTCGATCCCCGCCGTCATTGTAGGAATCTATATTATATTCATATCATACGTACTCGTAAACTTTTCCACTATAACGTACCTACCAGGTATTAAACAACAACAATGAGGAGAGCAACCTGATGGCAAATTGACTTAAAAAAACGAAATCACGAATCGGCTTATATAAGAACTTGGATACTCGAACCTCGTCGTTGTGACTGACTGCTGACAGAGTCGGAGCCATATTACAGTACGCGACACATATTAAGAATCTAATAATTAAGAATTTGAGGATGAGATTTTGGGGGTAAAATAAGAACGCGGCCTCTTTGTACTGAAACTAGTGTGGAACATACCCAGTCTTAGAGAGGAATTCCAGTCTCGCCAAAAATAAAAGATTCTTAACATTTGTCCCGTACTGTACTACACCTGGTACCAGGTACGATTTTGTGTTCGTACGGGGTGCATCTATCATACGACATCGTAAAGTATAAATAGGATTAACAGGACTAAATATTATTACGCGTAGCAAAAAATGGTATTAATCTAATACGAAGTATGATTCTGACATATTTCTGTCTCTACAACAGCATAGCAGTGTGTGTGTGTGTTCTTCACATTAAACCGTTCTTCTACTCGTCGACATCCAGCGCACCCATTGTCCGTGCTCATTCTTCACCCTAGGAGAAACGCGCTCTGTGGTCACAAGCAACGACACAGAGGTAATGCATTACAAAAAAATGCGTCGTACCACGCCCTACTGTCATGCCAGTGTACTGGGTACGACAGGCACAATGTATATATAACCTACGTGGCGGCGGGGGGTGAGGGTGTTTTTTTTAGCTCTTCTGTGTTTGATATCATACGATCACGTACACGTGTATCATACGAATGGTCATATCATCGTATCGTGCATACGATGAGCCAGCACGATGAGCTTGTAGGGGGCGTCTTCACCACCGTGTACCAGGTATTATTTTATTATTTTTGCGGTGGTCCCCTCGCACTGCTGCTGCTTCTGGCTGCTGCTGTGCTGCTGCTGATGAACTCCACTGGCTGCTGTTCGTGGTACGTACATACCTGGTATCATACTACAGCAGTAGTCTGTTGCTGGGTATGTAGTGCTGGAGGACACCACCATGACAGAAAAGCTTTTGCTGTTGGTTTTGGTATTGGTTCGGGAGTTGGCGTTGTCGATTCTCACGGTATAGGCTAGCTAGTCTACATACCATACGGTGTGCATCCGTACGGCATTCCTGAGCCTCCTGCTGCTGCTCTGCAGTACTGCTCTTTGTAGCACGACGTATCATGCGTTACATCATATATATGACGTACGTACGGCAGTTATTGTTGTACGATAGTTCAAGAAGCCGGGTACCACCACCTGTGTTGTTGTATTGGCCCCAGGCACAGCAGTAGTATCAAATACTTCGTAGGTACCGGTAGATAAACTATTACCTGGTACCTGGTTCATTTTACGGCAAGTGGCACGGGAAGCAGCAGCTGATACTTCTTGCTTTTATCATACCAGAGTGCGAACTATTAGTACGTACTTCTGTTATTGTACATATGATAGTAGCAGCCAACAGCAAATAGATGATGGTGATGATGACGTCCGACCCTATTCCCTCCTCTCTCCTCTCACTTCTCCTGAAGCTTCCGAGAGTTTCCGCGCGATCAGCGTAACATTGTAACATTTGAGCGTCCTTGACTGTTTCGGTATAACTTCTTGATAACTTTAACTTTCAATTTGTCCTTGTCCAATATGCTTTAAAGTCAACTTTGATCATTTACATATTATACTATTAATATATGTACCTGGTATTAATACCATATTATTTATATATTCCAGGGTTTTTTACGTCAGGGGAGCGATTTGGCACTTCTTATTCGACTCACAGACATTATTTGTGTCTTTAATATAAGTATATACAGACTTACGATAAGTACGAGCAGTATAACATTTACCTTGTATTTTCGTATTTTCGTATTTTCCACTTGAAAAATCTCTATAATATCATTAAATTACCGTCCATAGGTAAAACAGTTAAAAAATTGTATATATTAAAATTACGTGATACGATGTGTGAGAGGGGGATGTGTCAAGCCAGGTAGACCTAGAGCTGTTAAATCGGTATTTTTATCATAACCCCTTTAGAGCCGGAAACGGTTTTCGGGGACAACATGGCTTGGAAAGAGTGTAGGATGCTTTTTGGGGGTAGTAAAGCCGGAAACAGCTTTTTGAGGACAAAGCTACTTGGAAATAGTGTTGGATACTTTTTTGGGTCGTAGTAAAAGGGTTTTAAATTACAGAAAGGGTATTGTTCCAAGCAAGCCCTTTGAGTATACCTGTTCCAAGCCCTTTGATCTCTCGTAAATCTGCGTTTCTTTCTAATCGACCTTTAGGCTATGTACACCAATAAGAAGGGACGGGGGAGGGAGGGATGCCAGGCCTACACCGATGGCGTAGGGATGGAGCCTAAATGCGGCGTAGGATTTAAGAATAGAACGCAATGCGAAGGAAGGAGTAAAGACAACAAATGGAGTAGACAAAGCTCAAGCTGAAAGTTGTGTTACAGAAAGGAGGTAGACTTGGTGCGTCGGTTTCGTTTTGTTTCCGAGGTTTTCTTCTTTCGGCGATGTTTTGAGTGATCAACGTTGAAGATCATGCTGACCATGGTCAGATGGCAAGCATAATAATAAATACAAAAGGTTCAAACGATTACCAGTATGTTTTTGTGACTTTTTCCTACAAAGATGATCTAGCGCACTGCATCCTTAGGCGCAGTAGTAGCCGGCGATAGTATGTACTACGCAGCTTTCGCGCGTTTAGGCTCTGTTCTAAACCGTCATGTCTCAAAGTCCCAAACACGCCTACCCCGCAAAACCGCGAGGACGTACGTACTGTAATTTGAGGAAACCCACATAAATAAGTAACCGAATGACTTGCAGATATATTCCCCGCCGAGGGTTTCAACGGTGTCCAAAATCACTTCCAGTCAGATGGACTCGTCCGCAAAGCATTCTTGGGAGACTACAATCTATACATGCTGCGTTTTTTTTGCTCCTTCGTGTCTCCCGATCGGCTATGAACGAGCGGCTCTTTTCGCACGGTAAACCCAATTATTAGTAGTATCGCGGAGGCCCCTAATGAGTACGCAGGCCCACAAACGGGGGAGGGAGGAAATATCCTTCCCGAGTTTTTCCCGAATGATTTAATGCACGTGTAGAACTTATCTGGAAAGCCTATGGATATAACCGACCACGTTGTTGGGCAAACTAGACCCGGGATTCACGTCTTTTTATGCTCGCCGATGTGGGCCCCATGGGCCTACGTGCATTAGGGGCCTTCGTACCAGTAGTCGCCGTGGGCCTCACATACATACCCTGTGGAGCTTCAGCTCCTTCTGTTCGTTGGGATAGAGTGCACCACCACCACCACCACCACCACCACCGTTTCCTCTGGGCAGCTTGCTGCCAAGGCTTATCACTACTAACATGAGGCGCATGTTGGCTCTCCCCGATGCCCGAAACGCGTGTTTTTGCTCCGTGGGCCCGACGACTACGTACACGCAGGTTGTCTGAAAGCCTCGCCACTGTCCGTGCTCTGACTGAGGCGGAGAACGGGGCGGGGAAGCGGTGGACGTGGCTAGGATAAAAGGGCGAAGGGGGAAGAGGCTAGGAAGCAGAGTCTGACGCAGGCGGTGAGGTTTGGTGATGGAAAAAAATATATATTACGTGCATGCTGATTTGATTTGCCTGTTTTGCTCTTTCGGTTCCATGCTGTGATAGTAAAAAAAAAAGGGACCTTTCTGCAGGGGCAAAGCAAACATTCGAGTCTGGTGATCATGATACGCCTCCCTTAGCTCGAGAGTGGCAAATCGAAGGGAAAATCAAAATCTCGCCAATACGAAATATTTATATTCGTAAGGGGCCTAATTTTGAACGGGGAATTTCTGCGTGGGCAAAGAAAACACTCGAGTTCAAATGACCACGACACATCATCACCCTTGACTCACATACGACCTATGCTGCGATAGAGGTGCACCATTTGTTTTCTGAGGTTCCTCACTTTAGGAGCTCCACATCACACCCGAAAACTCTTTTTTGAGTAAACTGGAAGGGCAGTTCGATGAGCAAACCCAGGGACTAGGCGTTTAAACAAAGTCACATTGCTAAACAAAAATGACATTCGGACGATTCTGGATTAAGGAGCCCCGTTATTCAGAAACAAAAACGCCAACTGTGCAACCTCTATCGTAGCACGCGTAATTACCTACCTGGTACACCCAACTTGCGTACTTACTACCGCACAATACCTTCCACACCACCACTGCACCCTCTTGGTCCAGCTTACCTGTACAATCGTCCAACGCCTCGCGCACTACCGTGTGCACAACGTAATTGCGCCCGCTTTTGATCTAGCTTCCCGTGCAATCGTTCACCATCTCGTAACCCCCCCCCCCGCTTCTCTCGTGTGTACGATACGCACCGCCATATCTAGGTGGTGGACGAAACCTTCGCTTTGGTGGGCGCGGCCGTTTTATCGCTCTCATCTGACCCGGTCAAGTTGGCAAGAATGATGGGAGGATTTCTGGGGCTAGCCTTCGTTAGCCTCCTGGTAGGGAACTCCGCAGCGCTCGCAGGTACGATACCAGCTGGACGGGAGCAGTGTCAGCGCCGAGAAAACAATCGGGAGACTTAGTGTCGTCCATTTTTCGTCAAGTGAACAAGGAGTATTCACCAGCACTATTACCGTTTTTTTCTGGACGCAGTTGACAGAGAAAATTCTAAGTTTCAACTGTGGAGGGGAACAACGCACTTTGTCGACGGCGGTGGCAGTCCGCACCCCATCATACCTTGTCCGTTGCGGTCTCATGTTCCCCTCAAAACCGGCTGCGCAGATGGCGCCATGATCGAGGCGTTCAACAAAAAAAGGCGCGCCCCCGTTTTGCCCCTGCCCCCTTCCCCGCCGAAGCATGGGCGAAATTTTCCGGGATACCTCGGTCGCCCGTTCTCTTTGCCTGGCGTGTAAGACGTCCACCGCCTCATCCTCTTAATTGCTCCTCCACAGACTCAGCCTCTTGGCCAATGCGACACCCGATGTCGGCGCGTGATTTGGCGCCGTACCTCGCCTATTTCAACTGCCCGACGCTCTCAGCCTCCAACTGACCGCAAGGTGGTATAGGTGGTATATACCTGTAACCATCCCGGTAAAAAAACTGTGACGACAGTGTCTCGTGTACAGCCTCGGTTCCTGCGCTTTCGTTGAACGTGTCCCCATTCCGTGATGCCCACTTTCCAACAGCGAGGGCCGTTCGGAGGAGGCTAACCAAGCCACGGCTGGTGAGAGAGACCGACTTGCCGGGGTCGCTCCCCGCGGCAGCTTTTTCCTGGATCGCCCGCCGCGGGCGTGTGCTGTTCCGACCGAGACGCGGCTCCTCCAGGTACAAGGGGGTGGGGGGGCTACGATTTAAGATAACTCGATGTAAGAAAACACCGTGTTAGGAGAGGTTAGATGGCTTGGAACAGGAATACTGTTAATGAAAGCTGCCAGTACATAATACCCATTCCGATTTAAGATAAACACCGGTATTAATATAGGTCAACTAACTTAAAATTGACACAACCTCTCTTAAATCGAAGCCTCCCCCTGTCTGTGCGCCGATGCGGTTTCTTTTGAGAATTTGGGTTGCGGGAGGCGGCGGGGGCGGAGAGGGAGGGGTGTTGCCCCCGATGCCACAGTAGGCGAAAAAAGGATGTAACAGTCATCCTGCATTGATTGGCGGCAGGGCTTTCCTCTCGACGAATACAAGATAATAC